>CAWTZC010000900.1:0-23662 GCA_963919715.1 Microtus obscurus | reverse complement strand
TGCACACTTTCTTTATCCATTCTTCCATTGAGGGGCATCCAGGTTCCAGGTTCTGGCTATTACAAATAATGCCTGTTATGAACATAAGTTGAACAAATCGCTTTTGTAGTATGATTGGGCATCTCTTATGGTATATTTCCAAGAGTGGTATTGCTGGATCCTGAGGTAGGCTCATTCCCAATTTCCTGAGAAAACCGCCACACTGATTTCCAAAGTGGTTGCACAAGTTTGCATTCCCACCAGCAGTGGATGAGTGTTCCCCTTACTTTTTCTCCTCCAGCAAAAGGCCCCTCATTGGTGTTTTTGATTTTAGCCATTCTGACAGAGAATGTAAAGACTGGTATCTCGTAGTTGTTTTGATTTAGATTTCTGATTGCTGGTGGAGGTTGAACATGACCTTGAAAAGTGTCTTTTGGTTTATTTGAACTTTCTTTTTTTGTTTATGTAAAACTGAATAAATGCCACTTCAATAAATACACACATCTGTTTTAGAACAAATTCTGACATTACTAATTCTTCCAAAATAATTTGAAATTACAGTTTTGTTTGTTTATGATTGTTCTACACTGTATTATGGTGACATAGTTTTCTAAGTAATAATAATTTATTTATCGAACATAAAATGCTAGGAACGACATATTTTATGGAATATTTTATATACTCTAAATCTATATAGATATAATGTAGCAATATGAGATCATGTATATAAGACATGTATACCAACACTCATATATATATATATATAGTGTGTGTGTATGGTGTATGTGTGTGTGTGTATCTTGAATTAAAAAAAAAACAACTGTAGAAGGGCATAACACTGTATGACCAGAAGTCCCAGAAAGTGGTATGTTGATGCAATAGGTTCACATGCCTGAGAATTAAAAAAGATTTTAGAATATACAGAAAGACACTTTCTCCATAAAAAAAATAGTTAAATTTAATAATAACTTACTTTAAAGACTTGACTAAAAATCTTTCTTGACAGTGCGTTTTAATGTACTTTGTTTTAATTTTGTATTTGGATTTATATTCTAAATCAGTATTTGTAATTGTGTCCATGTTATAATTGTACTAATGGGGCATAAATATGAAAATGCAATGTAAAATATTTCTATGAATGTAATATAAATTATATAAATCTAAATGTCAAAACTATAAAAAGAAAATGCAAATACTTCTGCTTCTGTCCTCTATTCTGTTAGGTCTTTGTTCTTCTATGCCACTGAGGTTGTAGTTCTACATATTTTTTTCCTAATCTGTGAATTCAAAAATATATAACTGCAATTTAATTTGTTTTGGTCATCCTTTCATATTTAATTATTTCTTATCTCTTCTTACTCATAAGAAAGTCATAAAATGCTATGTTTCTTCTTTTTCTGTTCTCTTTTTTATTTGATGTTTTTCTTCAACATAGCTCATTTATTGGGAGAGATGAATAATTTTATTTTAATTTTTTTAGCTAGGAAGACTTACATTTTCAAAGAAACTAAATTTATTACTTAAATTGGATTCCAGTTTCCGATCTTATTCACTATTTACTTAGCTCACAAATATTTAATTAAAAAACTAATTCTAAATAAAAAACAAGGGTAAAGGGGAGAGATTCCTCAGTAATTTGGAATAGTTACTGTGATTGTAGACAACCTAAATTTTGCTCTGAGACCAACATAGTAGCTCTTCACTATCGGGGATCTGGACTTCTTCACTCTTTGGTACTTTCTATTACAACAGAACAGAAAACTACGGATATAGGCAAACACTGATACACATAAAGTAAAATAAATAATAAAAAATGGGAATGGAAAACAAAACAGAAGAAATATGTCTAAGACTGAGGAGTATAAATGATGGGTTTGAAGAAAGTAACTTTTTAAAACTAGTTTTCTGTCTTGGGTTAAAATCTGTACGCCCTGATGTGGAAGTGGTGAGTGACATCAGCTTTAAGATGGGGTTTATCTTCTTATACACACTGGAATAGGAATCATGGGAAGCTCATTGCTTCTCCATTGTAGTTTCCCTTTTGATCACTGGACAAAAGGTGAGACCCACAGACCTTATCCTCAACCAACTAGTTTTTGCCAACAACTTTCAGTTCTGTTCAGAAGCGATCCCTCAGATAGTGTCAGCTTTTTTGGATGAAAGAATTTCCCTGAGTGATACTGAGTGTCACACATGCCGTACGAGTGGCTTCTGGGCCACCCAGCTTTGTCCCACATTCTTTTGGTGTAAAGCATTCCAGAAAAAAAGATGCCCATGGTGTGTTGGTCTATGGCTTATATTTTTGAATCTTGCAACTTGTGGTGAATATCTATATTTTTATATGAGTAACTGGCCAAAGGCTCAGTCAAAATATGATTATGAACACAGATTATGTTTAGTTTCTCACCATTACCACAAAATACAAAATTTTATTATATAGTGTCTTCTTGTACTTTTCCATTGATGCTAATTTTTAGTCTAATAGTTTCATGTTCCTTGTCCTTAATAGAAGGTAGCAGCAAGGTCAACACATCTACAACCATAGCCTCCTCTTGAGACCTGCCCCAGAGGACAGAGCTACATGGACCATTATGAGCCTGGTGACCATGTTTGCTTTTTTTCTTCTCTCTCTATTCCACTTCAACTCTTTATCTTGTTCTTATCAGAAACCAAACCAGAGGCTGATTAATGCTGCTGTAATTTTGGCTGCATGCGTCTCTGGTTTCAATCCGTTTTGTTCATCAGCAGTGATGCCAATGTCTCTCACATCTTTCACTATCTAGGAGAAAAAAACTCTCTTCCAGTCAGGAAAAACAGTAATCTTGCTTTGGGTTTCTATAGTTGGCTTATTGCTTGATTTAGACTTTTTTATGTTCAATCTTTAAATGTTTGAGGGTTTTGGCTTTATGTGTAAATTTGCACTACCTCTGTGCTGGTAACTTCACAGCGAAAAGAGGGTGGTGGGTTCCCTAAAACTGGGATAACAGACTGTTGTGAACTGCCTTGTGGATACTGGAACCTGAAACCAAGTGCCTGGAAAGAGCAGCCAGTGACTTCTACCATGGAACTACTCTCTCTAGCACCTTGTTTTATTCCCCCTTTGTAAATGGGTTTTGCCTACTTACTTGGCTGTGGCGCACAAAAGCATTTGCATATGCACATTCCTACTTGTATGTATATGCGATTTTGGTATATTTACCTCTGTCACACCATGACATCCCCCTTTCACGTTCTCTGGGCCATTTACTAATATTTCCCTCTCTTGCTTCATATCTTACTGAAGATAAGTCATTGATTTTATTTATGGCTATTTGCATGTGTATGTATGTTGATTTATCTATTGGATGTAGGACACACACACACGTCCTTAGTATCTTAGGACTTGAGCATATTGCCATTGCTGAGAACAGGAGAACATTTGATTAGGCTTCACCACACATCAGTGTGCGGACTTGTACACTATTTCTACTGCTCAGTAACTAAAATGGTTGATCAGGTAGAGGTTGGACAATTCTTTAACCTTTACCAAAAATAATGGTAGTGACACCGAAGAGATTAAAGTGATTTGGCTGAAACTTTGTACAATTTAAAAGATCAAACCACTACATTGTAGACAATAAATATACATATTGTTAAATCATTTTAAAAACCAAATATATTTAAACTGAAAAAAGAAAATAGGGTATTGTTTTCTAAGAATTGCACAAGACTACAATTGAGAGATATTCCCAAATTGAAACTCTGAAATTTCATACAATGAAATGCTAAAAAGATGAGAAATTTCCATAAAGTAAAAAATGAAGCATTAACATAATTCATTCTGTTTTATTGTGAACATTTTTCAAACTTCACTTATAACATGAGCAACATAACACAAATAGATTTTGTTTTATATAAAATTCATATTATAGATATAGGATTATTTATATATCTTTATGATAATATTCAAATACTTTAAATGCAGTAGACTACTGGAAGATAATCAGGAAAGTGCATCATTTCATGTTCTGCAGGCAAAACAGACCCGTGAGACCCTGGTGTCAGTGAGAATGAGCACATAGGGGCTGAATGCTGGAAAACAAGAAGCCAGCAGGACAGAGCTGTTCACTACCCATTGGCCACGTTTTTCAGCAAGAATGCTCCAAAGGGTCAAACTAAGATAGACAGAATAGAAGACTGTAAAGAAACACACCAGGATCAGAATTCTACATGTGGCTGTGTCTTCATGGGAAACAGTAGAGGAGAAGCTGTTTGTGTGAATGTGCTGGACTCTTTGCTTGTGTCTGTGAAGCACAACAATTGCCAATATGCTAGCCCAGGACATGAAAATCAAACTTATCATATCAGGGGAAAAGTGTAAGATATTACATAGGAAGACATATCCAGCAGGTAGTGTCCAGGAGCAATAACCACCATTGCTTTCTACACTGGCATTTTTCTCATTCAATGGACCATTCACTAGAAATGGAAGAAATAAATTCATGAGGAGATGTAGGAACCAGTTGAAGAGACAGCAGCATCCAATGAACTCTTTGGAATGTATTTTGAGTGCAATCCACCTACACATTCTGGTTTGAGCTTTATGGCCTGAAGCCATTGAAGAGACAGGCGGTGCTGACTGACACTTCCACTGCCAACTCTATACCAATAGAAGACAAGTTTGCAATTTGTATCACTCAAGAAACATTTCCATCCCAATGTTATCAATGTCTGTGGTATACCCTTAGACAACAAAACTATTAAGTTGGCCAAAAGTAGTTGACTGAGAACCAAATCTATAGGTCTCATGTGATTTCCAGTGAGCAGAGGGAAGATGTACAGAAGGAAGAGGGAAGAATTTCCCAAGATCCCAATCACAGTCTGTAGGAGGAAAATAAACCCCATATTCAAATTTGCAGAGTACATTTTGTCATCCCCAAGAGGATATTGATTTTAATAGAGTCAGAAGAATGAAGGAGTTAAGCAAATTAAAATTGCTGTATGACACTCATGCTTCTCTCATTATTTATATACTTTTCGTGTTCTCACTTTAAATAGCCATGGGACATTTAGTGTGCAAGGCTCAACCCAATGAAGACTGGTAATTTTGGTTCCCTCAGAACCTATTAGGTCTACTTAGTTCAGAGTACTGTGGTCCACAGTTGAAGAAATACCAAGGGGAGATGGAAGCTGTTGCAAGGAAGGCCTGCTTGTTCATCACAGCCACCTTCTAGGCTTATGCCACGAAATAACCACACAGAAACTTGTATTAATTAAATCAATGCTTACGCCCAAGCAACCTCTGGTTTCTTATTGGCTAATTCTTACATCTTAATTTAACTCATTTCTATCAATCTGGGTATCACCACAGTGCAGAGGCTTACCAGGGAAAATTTAGCACATCTATCTCCAATGGCAGATCCATGGCAGTCCCCTCACTCTGCTTTCTTCCTCCCAGAATTCAGTTCTGTCTTCTCCACCTACCTAAGTTCTGCTCTATCCTAGCCAATGAAGTTTCTTTATTCATTAACCAATACAAGCAACACACAGAAGGGACTCTCAACAGAAAGATTTTTGTCACTGACATGGATTTCCTACTTAGAAGATAAGCTGCAGGCAATTAATATACAGGAACTGTGCAACAAATATTTCCTTCTTGAATTAAAATTTGAACTTGTAAATATGAGAACAAAGTTATACTTGTTGGAAGAGTAGAAAATAAGCTTCACAGTATGATATGATGTATTAAATAAATGCATAAAACATTCTTACATTCACCTAGAATATTATGTGATACCATCATATGAAAATGAACAACTTTAAAATGTAAGTGAAAAATAGTTTAATCAGGTCCTACAAACTTAATGTATATGAACTTACCAGAAAAAGTTCAGATAATTCAAGACCCACAGGTATGCATAAAAGCAAAAATTTGTAATGAGAAACAGAAATCCATTGCCCTAAGTCATACTTGCAATTTCAGCAGCTAGTAATTTGTAGAATACTATCCAGGACTGGTGAACAAAACTTTTGAGAATAATCCAAAGGAAAATGTAAGAATATGAGCCCAAATAGCTCAACGAATACCAAATATTCTTCATGAATATAATTTCAAATATAATATTTAAGGAAATATCTACTATTTATCTTTAGTGAATTAGAATACAGAATATTGACAGCTTTATATTATTCTTTCTAAAAATGATTTTAATAGGAAGATCAAAATGGTGAAACTTGTTCAAAATGTTGTTAAAACTTTTCCTTAATTAATGAATTTCAAAAGCTCAAAATCATCTAATCAGGAGAGGAAGGTCGCCCCACAAGAACTGGTATAGCTATCAAAGCCCTCATATATATATATTCACGTTCTTCTGTTGTTTCCAAGACAGTTCAGGCTGTGTGATCTGCCTCTTATCACTTGGAAGAGTCATACAGCATTAAAAAGATGTGTTAAGCATTACTGAGGAATTGAAGTCAAAGGACATGACCAGAGCAGAGAAGAAAATGATAGGAAGGGAAAGAGTAGGGTGGATGGGGAGGCAAACGCTGAAATGAAGATGAGTAAAACAGCTGGTTCAGGAGAGGTTTTAAAGTTTGCTATAACTCTGGTTCTGGAAGACAAACCTGGAGTAATAAAGTTGTACCCATAACTCAGGACAGAAATTCACAAGTCTAAGGGTCAAGATTCTACTCATCACAAAAATCTATGGAGACAGAAAGGATAAGAGACATCAGTGCCATGGGTCTCACACAAAGATGAGAATCTGCTCACCCAGTGGTGTGTTTGGTTGAAATAGTGTTTTTATTTCCGAAAAATACTCTAGAAGACCAGAGTAACATTTATAGTAGAAATAAAATAAAACCAAACTTGACCAAACTTGGCAAACTAATATATAAGATTAATTCTTAGTTATTAAAATACCCCTTGGATTCTGATTTTCTTCCAACACCACTTCCAACAAATAATCTGTGTTTTTTATGAAAAGTCTTTTTCCTTTTACATGCAGAAAACAATGAGCTTTCTTGAAGCCTATTCTAAAATGTTTACCTTACTTTTAAGGAACACTAAATTTTAGAGATGCAGTTGCAGAATCCCTTGGACCCACATATTTTTCTTAAACTGAAGAAAGTAAAAACAAAAGCTGGAGCACATGCCAGTCATCACCATTTATGTAAAATCCGACTACCTATACAAGTTTGAGGTTATCTTGTGTATGATGACAACATCAAGTTTTAGCTATGAAACCTTAGCATGGATGGAGTGACTATGCCGTATTTAGTCCTGCATCAATGAGAATAATTTTTGGCAGGTATATAACAATGAGAATAAGGAAGATTCTGTTCTGACACTATGCAGGTTAGTAAGTGGTAATATGACAGGGATTTTCTAAAAGATGTCTATCCAGTATCGTTCTCTCTCTTCCCATCACCTCTGTCCTCCTCTCTGTGCCCCCATCCCTCTTATTTCTGTGTCTATCCCTGTTCGCAATGCTGTATTCTTGAAGCATGATTAAAAGAAGCTTAGGGAGAGAAATTGAGGTTCGACCTGAAGATCCAAAAGCAAAACAGCCAGTCACTGACTCTTACCTCCACATCAGTATGAAATGGCATTCCTGACTCTTGGGATCTCAGGAGACTGCATCTGTGAGAGCTGTATTGCCCCATCTTATATTCCTTTCTAGGGCTGAGATTAAATGTGTGCACCACTGCCATTAAAGGCATCTACTACTCAGATTCTATAACTACTATGGATACTGAGATTAAAGGTGCATGCCATTGTGGCTACTGGTATTAAATGTAGGTGTTAACATAACCTGGTGTGTATGGCTGACCAGTGAGACTGTTTTACTCTCAGATCTTCAGGCATCCTTTATTTATTAAAATATATTTCAAATGCCACTATATATATGCTCACCAAATTATATTATTATATTCTAAGACATTCAGACTTAATTTTTGGTACCCATTTGAACCATATCAAACCTCTTTAACAGGAGTGTACAGGGTACCTGTGGAGGATGAGTACTCAGAACAACATCATATTTCATACACAGTTATTCCATATATTTGGAATTGGTGTCATGCCTGTACTGTGATTCAGACTTTCCTGATTCGTATGTTCATGAATCACTTTGAACAGCTGTGAAAAATGTTCACAGATTATGAATTTTGCAATCAGGTATATGTTCATTCATAGTCAACAGACAGACAATATCAGATTTCACAAATCTATAAAAAACCATGGAAGTCCTGCAAGTGTTTCCTCTGGTCATCAGTGGATGCTCTTGAGGGAAATTTTAAAAATTAAGCAAATGTGTAAAAAGCACTTCACACACACACATACATACACAACACCTGGACATAAGCACACACCCTCAAGTCACCTCTGAAGATTCCAAATCTTTTACAAATAAAACACTTAGTCCAGAAGAAATAATGGACCATAAATTTTGCAATGTCACTGTACCTGTAATGAGAGATATTAGAAATATAAAATTAAAATTTACCACACGGATAGCCTCACCAAATACCTACCTTTCCCCAGAAATGCATGTTATCCAGGCATTCATCTGCTGGATGGCTATATGTAGATGTGGAATGGAGCCTCTGATACAGGTTTTGTGATTGGGATATGATCTGCACCCCTCCTCGGGGGGAAATGATAATTTCCCCTGTAAGTTTACTGACAGCATCTTTAAAAGATCCTGAGATTATCTGCAGAAGATTCTGTGTACTGTACAATCCCCAGTTGCTATTGAAAATGACCACTAATGATACCCGTCAGGACGTGCAGAACTGTTTTCCTGAGATACAATCTCAAAATACATAATAATGACACAGAGTTCTCTGACTGAGTCTTCATTATCTTGGTATTCAGGGATTCATGGTAATTTTGAGAATGCCCAGATCGTGCCATCTCTCTTCAGCTTCCTGAAGTCACACTATATCAATAATTCCTCCTAGAGTTTGGTGGCTAGTGAAGATGTGTAATCTCTGCCATGGAGATGTTCACATATGTTTCAGATGATTTTATGATGTCATGGGATTATACTTGGACTCTGTTTGTATGAAATTTTAGCTCTGGTTTATAGAGATGCCATGTGGCAAACAAAACAATAAAGTTCCATTTACTATCGTGAAGATTAAGTGTCTTGGCTAAAATCATGCTTAAAGAAGGATATCAAAGATATGTATCAACCACTCACTCTGATACCAACCCACAAAACTCAACCTGCCAATCTCCCTCATGAACATCACCAAAATTCCTCAACAATAGCACAACACAGTTCCAAAATACATTAAAACATTCTCCATTATGATCAAGTAGACTTCATACCAAATGCAAGGCTGGTTCAACATCCAAAATCTATCAGTGTACTCCATCATATAATAACAAAAAAACCATATGAGTCATTTTCTTAGATGCTGAAAAATTTGACAAAAATTCAACATCCATTTTATAAATTCTTGAAGTTAGGTACCAGGGTCATCCTAAATATAATAAAAGCTATTTACAGCAAAATCACAGCTAACATCAATTCTCAGCCATTCCACTTAAATCAGAAATACGACAAGGCTGTCCACTCTCTCCATACCTCTTCAATATAGTGCGTTGAAGTTTTAGCAATAGCAGTAGACAACATAAGGGGATCAAGGGGATTCGAATTGGAAAGGAAGAAGTTAAAACTTTCGTTATTTGCAGATGATATGATAGTCTACAGCGACCCCAAAAACTCCACCAAAGAACTCCTACAGCTGATAAACGCCTTTTAGTAATGTGGCCGGATAAGGCAAGATCAACTCCAAAAAATCAGTCGCCCTCCTATACACAAAGGAAGTATGGAAGCAGAGAGGGAAATCAGAGAAGCATCACAACTTTCACGATAGCCACACCCTAAATATCTAGGGGTAACTCTAACCAAAGATGAAGGATCTATTTGACAAGAACTTTCGGCATTGAAGAAAGAAATTGAAGAGGATACCCGAAAATGGAAGGATCTCCCTTGCTCTTGGATTGGGAGGATCAACATAGTAAAAATGGCAATCCTGCCAAAAGCAATTTATAGATTCAATGCAATCCCCATCAAGATCCCATTAAAATTCTTCACTGATCTTGAAAGGACAATAATCAACTTTATATGGAATAACAAAAACCCAGGATAGCCAAAACAATCTTGTACAATAAAGGTACTTCTGAGGCATTACCATCCCTGACTTTAAACTCTACTATAGAGCTACAGTAATGAAAACAGTGTGGTATTGGCATAAAAAATAGAGAAGTTTGACCAATGGAATCTGTAGAAGACCGGATCTTAACCCACAACCTCGAAATCACCTATTTCGAAAAAGGTTCTAAAAGTATACAATGGAAGAAAGAAAGCTCTTCAACAAATGGTGCTGGCACAACTGGATATCAACCTGTAGAGAAAGAAAATTGGACCCATATCTATCACCATGCACAAAACTCAAGTCCAAATGGATCAAAAGACCTCAATATCAATCTGAACACACTGAACCTGATAGAAGAGAAAGTGGGAGGTACCCTACAAGAGATGGGCACAGCATCGCTTCCTAGGTATAACCCCAGCAGCACAGTCATTAAGGGCAACATTGAATAAATGGGACCTACTGAAACTGAGAAGCTTCTGTAAAGCAAAAGACACTGTCACTAAGACAAAAAGGGAACCCACTGACTGGGAGAAGGTCTTTACTACCGCCGAACAGACAAAGGTCTGATCTCCAAAATATATAAAGAACTCAAGAAACTAGACTTTAAAATGCTAATTTAACCCACAAAAATTAAAAAATGGGGCGCTGATCTGAAGAGAGAATTCTCAACAGGAAGAAGTTCAAATGGCCAAAGGCAGGTCATGCGTTTCGTCAGCCTCCTTATGCGATCAGGAAATGCAAATCAAAACAACAGTTGAGATATCACCTTACACCTGTCAGAATGGCTAAAATCAAAAACACTAATGATAGCCTTTGCTGGAGAGGCTGTGGAGAAAGGGGTACCCTCATCCATTGCTGGTGGGAATGCAAACTTATGCAACCACTTTGGAAAGCAGTGTGGCGCTTTTCTCCAGGAAATTTGGGATCAACCTATCCCATGGACCCAGCAATGCCACTCTTGGGAATATACCCACGAGATGCCCGATCATATGACAAGGACATTTATTCAACTATGTTCTTGCAGCATTATTTGTAATGTAACCTGGAAACAACCTAGATGCCCTTCAATGGAAGAATGGATGAAGAAAGTATGGAATATATCTAGCATTAGAATACTACTCAGCGGTAAAAAACAATGACTTCGATTTTGCAGCAAATGGATGGAAATAGAAAACACTATCCTGAGTGAGGTAACCCAGACCGTACTCACTCATAATTGGTTTCTAGAGATAAATAAAGGTCAGTGAGTCTATAATTTGATATCCTAAAGAAACTAAATAAGAAGGTGAACCTGAAAGAAAAACATATAGCTATCCTCCTGGTTATGGGAAGTAGACCAATTGCCGGGCAAAAATTTGGGATCTTGGGGTTGGTGGGAGGGGGGGTGAGGGGAGAAGGGGAGAGAAATGTGAGAAAGGGGAGGATGGGGGGAACCTGGGGAAACGGGATGTTTGAGATAAAGAAAGGTTGGTTAGGGGAGCAGAAAGCACACATCTTAATTAAGGGAGCCATCTTAGAATAGAAAAAAAAAAATATAAAATAAAAAAAAAACAGTTTCCAATAGAGAGAGCTTAAAGCTGCCTAACAGGTACTCAAACAGGTAAAATATAAATCAACAGGTAAAGTATACAATAATCAACAAATACAGTATATTAATTATAATGCAGCTATGGCAAGTGTGCATATTAAATATAAAACTTATTCTACAACATTTTTATAAAAAAATGCTGTTTATGGCAAAATCTTCTCAAGTTTTGCCAATTAAGATATTAAACTCTTAATTTAAACCAGTAGCCTGTCTGGTACAAAAGGGCAGGATAAAAGCTAAAAAAATGGCTTGATCCCCAGATGATTATTGCTACAATTCACACAACTGTATTTTGCTAATGTTATAGCAAAAAAATCCCTTAAAGGATTTTATGCTAAATTTTACAAATGGCTCTTCCAATGGAGGAACTGCATATATGGCTAATAATAATAATAAAAAAAATATTGTGGAGCATAATAAGGCTCCTTGTAAGCAGCTTATGAAACTTGCAAGTAGATCCAGATGCAAACGGATCTGACATGATAACACCAAGCTGACCTTTGCTAGGGCAAGGTGGAAAAGCCCTTGCAATGCATTATGAAAAAACCCGACCTATATATATTTGGGGTCGAGGATATGTTTATGCTTTTTTCACAGAAAGAAAATAAAAGCTGGGCCTGATGTCGAGGCTGCGCTGCGGACACAGAGGAGTTCCTGAGGCGATTGCAGAGAGGTCCTTAGTCTGGCTTTTCCTGCCCCCAAGGAGAGGGAGTCCCTGATAACAGAATCTGCTGCTCCACTCTACAGGGTGTCAATTCTGCCTCCTGAGTCCAGGGAGACCCGGCTGAGATAATGCCAGGATGTGCTTCAGATAGCTGAATCCAGCTCACCTCACCCAGGAATCCCACCGGCCCTGAAGCACAAGTGCTAAACTGCTTCTGCAGCTTGAACTCTGGTCTGCTTTGGAGCTGACATGCAGACTGGACATCAGACTGTTTTAATCTTTGGGACACAGAACTCATTTTAATTAAAATACTAACCTCTTCACTTAAGAAGGGGAAAGATTGGGGTTCCTGAGACTGTTGCTCAGAGTCTGGAAATGGTGGTATTTGACAACAATGTATGTCATTGTACTTTTACTGAAATTGATCTAATGATATTTGTAACTGCTTATAGATGTTGGGAAAGGTTTGACACATGCTGTAAAGTGTTTGGGTTTAATGCATATGTTAAGAATTTTAGATTTTGATCCCTTTTTTCACCTCCCTAATTGATGGCAGGCAAGCACACGTAACTTTTTGTGGAGTAGGCATTTAGGAAGGAGGACATACCATGGGCCAGACTAAAAGGTGAATACTGGGTTTGGAAGGTGCCCCTTTCTTCTTGTCTGGAGATGGAGTTATTGGTGCCAAAATTATATCATATCTTTTGTTTAAGGAGCACCTCACAGATTTTTCATTAATGATAGATACAGGGGCCCAATGACGGGAGTTAGTGTGGATCCTCACCTAAATTTCAAACCATACAGAGGCCGTACAGGCCGGCTCAACATGGCATGGTTTTTTTAGGTACGAGGGCGCTCTCCACATAGCCTAAGACAGGGTGCCCTGTGATCTGCTTACTTTAATCCTACTAGATACCTTTTATTTGAGAAGCTCCAAGAAACTAATGCTACTCATAAGGCACCCCTCTGTTCCCAGAGAGTAAATTGCTTCACCAGTCGAGAGGAGGGTCTCTCCTTGTCCCAGTCCCTTCTCCCTTAGATCTGACACCATGGTTGACTCTGTCTTGGTGCCCTCCACCTATAACTACTTGCCTTTATATAAGAAAGGAGGAATATGTTGGGAGCCGTTTCCCCCCTAAAGATTGTTACAGAAACCATCACCTTGGGGAGCCTGCAGGGAACCCCAAACCCATAATTATGTTAAGAATAGTTATATTGGCAAAACCTGCCCCACACCCAATTAGCTATTCGCTAATTGCTAACGAACCTAATCTCATAGCGGAACTGCCTTAAATTCCAGCTATCCAGGGAACTAGGTGTGGCAACTCCTGACTTCTTGGCCTACCTGACCAGATGTAGGTTACGTGACTGGGACCACGCGGCCAGATTCCATGCTCCTGTGCCCCTGCTCCCCAAGCCCTCATTCAGGGGGTATATAAGTTGTTACCCTGTCCCTAATAAATGGAGGCTTTGACAAAAAAAATAGATATAGGCTAAATCAATATGTAAGAATTAGCCAATAAGAAGTTAGATCTAATGAACCAAACAGTGATTTAATTAATACAGTTTCTGTGTTGTTATTTCCGGTTCTGGGAGACCAGGACAAACAAGGGGCCTCCTTCAACATCATTGACTTAATTGATTTGAGGGAGACCCAAAATGAAAGTGGGTGGTTCCATTCCCTGGTGTTGCTTATTGTTCTATGTAAGATTAGAGAATGCAAGCTAAAGACCATGTATGTTTTTATTTATTCCTGTCTCCCTTGACTGTGTCTAGGACCTGACTAAGTTGTTTAACATCCTGTTGCCTTGTCATCTCCAAAAGAGATGGATTGTAAGTTACAAATGTGAACTAAAAAGTCTCCCTAAAAAAAAAAAAAAAAAAAAATTATTTGCAATGTAGCAACTATCCTGGGGTATGTGTAACTGTTATTTTACCTTTAAAATTAATAAAGCATATTTGAATGAAAAAAAAAAAAAGATATGTGGATCAGTTTAGAATTCAGTTTGATAAGTGGAGAAAAAATGGGAGGAACATGAATTTAATGAAAATAAAGACACAACATACTCAAAACAATGGACACGATGAAACCAGTGCTAAGAGGAAAGTACATCACACTAAGTGCCCACATAAAGAAAACAGAAAAAGCACACATTGGAGACTTAACAGCACACCTAAAAGCTCTAGAAAAAAAAGCAGACTCACCCAGGAGGAGTAGAATACTGCAAATAATCAAACTGAGGGCTGAACTCAACAAAATAACAACACAGAAAACAATCCAAAGAATCAATGAAACAAAAAGTTGGTTTTTGGAGAAAATCAGCAAGATCGACAAACCCGTATCCAAACTAATCAAACGACAGAGAGAGAACACTCAAGTTAATAAGATCAGAAGTGAAAAGGGGGACATAACCACAGACACAGAAGAAATTCAGAGAATCATTAGATCTTACTACAAAAGCCTGTATCCAAAGCAAAACTGGAAAATGCAAAAAAAAATGGACATTTTTTAGATAAGTACCATATACCAAAGTTAAACCAAGACCAGGTGAACAATCTAAATAGACCTGTTAGTTGAAAAGAATTAGAATCTGTTATCAAAAACCTCCCTTCCAAAAAAGAGCCCAGGACCAGATGGTTTCAATGCAGAATTCTACAAAAACTTCCAAGAAGAGCTAATACCTATACTCCTTAATGTATTTCACAATATAGAAACAGAAGAGTCATTGCCAAATTCCTTTTATGAAGGTACAGTTACTCTGATACCAAAACCACACAAAGACCCAACCCAGAAAGAGAATTACAGGCCTATCTTACTCATGAACATCGACGCAAAAATCGTCAACAAAATACTGGCAAACCGAATCCAAGAACACATTAGAAAAATTATCCATTATGATCAAGTAGGCTTCATCCTAGAGATTCAGGGCTGGTTCAACATACGAAAATCTATCAATGTAATCCATCATATAAATAAACTGAAAGAAAAAAAAACAATATGATCATTTCATTAGATGCTGAAAAGCATTTGATAAAATTTAACATTACCTTTCACGATAGCTACAAACAGCATAAAATATCTTGGGATTAACTCTAACCAAGGATGTGAAAGATCTATTTGACAAGAACTTTAAGTCTTTGAAGAAAGAAATTCAAGAGGATACCAGAAAATGGAAGGATCTCCTTTGCTTTTGGATTGGGAGGATCAACATAGTAAAAATGGCAATTCTACCAAAAGCAATCTATAGATTCAATGCAATCCCCATCAAAATCCCATTAAAATTTCTCAAGATCTTGAGAGGACAATAATCAACTTTATGTGGAAAAACAAAAAACCCAGGATAGTCAAAAAAAATTATACAATAAAGGAATGTCTGGAGGTATTACCTTCCCTGACTTCAAACTCTATTACAGAGCTACAGTATTGAAAACAGCTTGGTATTAGCATAAAAATAGAGAAGTTGACCAATGGAATCGAATAGAAGACCCAAATTTTAACCCACAAACCTATGAACACCTGATTTTCAATAAAGGAGCTAAATTATATAATGGGAGAAAGAGAGCATCTTCAACAAATGGTGCTGGCAGAACTGGTTGTCAACGTGTAGAAGAATGAATATAGACCCATATCTATCACCATGCACAAAACTCAAGCCCAAATGGATTAAAGACCTCAATATCAGTCTGAACACACTGAACCTGATAGAAGAGAAAGTGGGAAGTACTATACAACATATGGGCACAGGAGACCACTTCCTACATATAACCTCAGCATCACCGACATTAAGGGCAACATTGAATAAATTTGACCTCCTGAGACTGAGAAACTTCTGTAAAGCAAAGGACCCTGTAACTAAGACAAAAAGGCAACCTACTGACTGGGAGAAGATCTTCCCAAACCCGCAACAGACAAAGGTCTGATCTCCAAAATATATAAAGAACTCAAGAACTGGACGCGGTGCTGACGCCGAGGGAGACGCCGCCTGAACCTATATCTTTTGATGGTCCGAAGCCCTGAAACAGTGAAGCCCACACTGAGAGCAGATTGTCCCACTACCACTAAATCAAGTATGTTTTTTGGTGGCTGGGCTGCAGTGTGGTAGGCCTTTTGCTGGCCGAGGTCCCTGGCCAACGGGGAGCCTGGTCCTCTCCCTGAAGAACCTGCTGAGTAGTGAGAGTGTTCTGGACCCACAGCAGGACCCAGGAAATGGAGCAGGGACATTCTCCGACCCCCTTGACCCCCTAGTCAGTCTGCGGGGGCTGCTCCCCTCTGCTGGGGCTGTTCCTCCTCTGCTGTGACCTCTCTCTTCCTGGCCCATCCCAGCTTGCACCCAGGGGCTTCCTTCCTTCTCCCTCCCTTCTGCAGGAGCACTCGATCACCCAGTTCAGCCTGTTTGGGCACTGGGTCGGGTGCTCAGGGCACAGGGCAGCAGGAGTTTCTTTGTTTTGGTGGCTGGTCTGCAGAGTGGTAGGCCTTTTGTAGGTGAGGTCCCTAGTGAACGGGGAGCCTGTTCCTGTTCCTGAAGACCCTTCTGATTGGTGAGAGGGATCTTGACCCATGGAGAAAGCCAGGAAATGGGGCGGGGGCATTTTGAAAGTGGGGCCCCTGGCCAGGAGGGAAATCTGATCCTGTTTTAGAAGACCCATTAGATAGCATTGTAGGAGGAGATGGGAAGGCACCAAGGCAAGAATTCACCCAACAATCTGAAAAACAACATGAAAACACCAGAACCCAATGATCGTACAACAGAAGGACTTGAACACCCTAGCACAGAAGAAGTGGGAAAAATTGACTTTATGAAAGCAATAGAGTCCCTTAAACAACATGTAAAAAATCTCCTTATAGAAATGGATGAGAAGTACAACAAAAAGCTTGAAGAAATGAGTAAATACGTAAATGATACCCTGGGAAACCAAGAAAAAACGATAAAACAGGTAATGGAAACAGTTCAAGAATTGAAAAGTGAAATGGAAGCAAGGAAGAAAACACAAACCAAGGAATGGTTGGATATGGAAAATCTAGGTCAATGAGCAGAAACTACAGAAACAAGAATAATCAATAGAATACAAGAGATAGAAGAGAGAATCTCAGATTCTGAGGACACCATAGAGAAAATAAATGCACTTATCAAAGAAAACATCAAAGCCAACAAAATCTCATCACAAAACATTCAGAAAATATGGGACACAATAAAAAGACCAAGCCTAAGAAAAATAGGGATAGAAGAAGGAGAAGATTCACAGCGCAAAGGCCCAGAAAATATTTTTAACAAAATTATGGAAGAAAACTTTCCCAACATAAAGAAAGATATTCCTTTTAATATTCAAGAAGCATACAGAACACCAAATAGACTGGATCAAAAAAATCCCCTTGCCATATAATAATCAAAACACAAAACATACAGATTAATGAAAGAATATTAAGAGCTGCGAAGGAAAAAGGTCAAGTAACTTATAAAGGTTAACTGATCAGACTTACACCTGACTTCTCTGTGGAAACCATGAAAGCCAGAAGGTCCTGGATAAAGGTACTGCAGAAAATAAGAGACCATGGATCTAAGCCCAAACTAGTATACCCAGCCAAGCTATCATTCACTATCAATGGAGAAAACAAAATATTCCAGGATAAGAATAAATTTAAACAATATGTAGCCACAAATCCAGCCTTAGAGAAAGTAATAGAAGGAAAATCACAACCCAAGGAATCCAACATTGCCAACACTGCCTACAATAACTCAGGCATCTAGCGACCCTTCATCAGCACAACTCAAGAAGGGAGACACACATCTACTACCAAAAACAATAAGAGTAAGCGGAGTAAACAATCACTGGTCATTAATATCACTTAAAATTAATGGACTCAGTTTACCTATAGAAACGCACAGACTCAGAGATTCGATAGGAAAACAAGATTCAACATTCTGCTATTTACAAGAAACACATCTCAATCACAAAGACAGGCATCTACTCAGAGTTAAGGGTTGGGAAAAGGTTTTTCAAGCAAATGGTCCTAAGAAACAAGCAGGTGTGGCCATACTAATTTCTAACAAAACTGACTTCAAACTAAAATCAATCAGAAGAGATCGAGATGGACATTTTATACTCATAACAGGAACAATTCAGCAGGATGAAGTCTCAATCCTGAATATCTATGTCCCTAATATAAAAGCACCCACTTATGTAAAAGAATTATTACTAGAACTCGGGGGCAGAACAAGTCAAACCACTCCTCTAGTAGTAGGAGACTTCAACACACCTCTTTCACCAATGGACAGGTCAATCAGACAGAAACCTAATAGAGAATTAAGAGAATTATTGGAGGTAATGAAGCAAATGGACTTAACAGACATCTATAGAACACTCCACTCAAATAGGAAAGAATATACCTTCTTCTCTGCAGCTCATGGAACCTTCTCGAAAATTGACCACATACTTGGTAACAAAGGAAACCTTCACAGATACAAAAAAAATCAGTGTCCACCTGTGTCTTATCAGATCACCACTGATTAAAATTAGAAGGCAACAACAATGCTACCCCCAGAACGCCAACAAACTCATAGAAACTGAACAGTCAACTACCGAACCACACCTGGGTCAAGGAAGAAATTAAGAAAGAAATTAAAGTCTTCCTTGAATTTAATGAAAATAAAGAGACAACATACTCAGACCTATGGGACACGATGAAAGCAGTGCTAAGAGGAAAGTTCATAGTACTAAGTGCCCACTTAAAGAAAACAGAGAAAGCATACATTGGAGAATTAACAGCACACCTGAAAGATCTAGAAAAAGAAGCACACGACCAGAGGAGTAGAAAGACTGAAATAATCAAACTGAGGACTGAAATCAACAAAATAGAAACACAGAAAACAATCCAAAGAATCAATGAAACAAAAAGTTGGTTCTTGGAGAAAATCAACAAGATCGATAAACCCCTATGCAAACTAATTAAACGACAGAGAGAGAACACGCAAATAATTAAGATCAGAAATGCAAAGGGGGACATAACCACAGACACAGAGGAAATTCAGAGAATCATTAGATCTTACCACAAAAGCCTGCATGCCACAAAACTGGAAAGTCCAAGGTCCCCCTCCCCTCCACCCAAGAAGTCTAGGAAGGTGAACATCTGGCTAGGCTCCCCAAAGCCAGAACATGAAGTAGAGACAGAGTATTTCACTACACTGAATGTAGTGAGATATCAAACAATCATATAAATATAACACTAAATTTTTAAAATAGAAATAAATAAATTTTTAATCTCAGTAAATGGAGATGGTAGATATAGGAAACACACTATTTTAAACTCTGGGCAAAGGTGCTGTAAATAATTAATAACAAGCATAGCCAAATTATCTGGATTCACGTCAGCAAAGATTCTGAGCCATGCTTTGGCTCAGTTCTCAAGCTCATGGTCCACATATTTCTTGGTCACTGTCATTCAAAGAGTCTCAGTGGTGGCAGCAGCTCTTAGGATAATGCATCTTGTCTATAATTGCAATTCTTTACATCCTCACAGATGAGGTTGGATAGGTTCACTGGCTGTACATTTTGAACTGTTTTGATGCAATAATTGACCTTATTCTTCATGATGTCTTGATCTATGTTGAATTATTATTAAAGGTTAGCTTACTATATATCTCAATTAAGGGAGCCATTTTAGGGTTGGCAAGATAATTGACTCTAGAGGGGTTCCCAGGTGTCCAAGGAGATGTCCCCGCTAGTTTCTTGGGAAGCTGAAGAGAGGGAGCCTGAAATGGCCCGATCCTATAGCCATAATGCTGAATATTTTGCATGTCACCATAGTACCTTCATCTGGCGATGGATGGAGATAGAGAGAGAGACCCACACTGGAGCACTGGACTGCCCTCCCAATGTCCAAATGAGGAGCAGAAGGAGGGAGAACATGAGCAAGGAAGTACATAAAGGGTGTACCCATCCACTGAGACGGTGGGGCTGATCTAATGGGAGCTCACCAAGGCCAGCAGGACTCAGACTGAAAAAGCATGGGATAAAACCAGACTCTCTGAACATGGCGGACAATGAGGGCTGCTGAGAAGCCGAGGACAATGGCACTGAGTTTTGATCCTACTGCATGTACTGGCTTTGTGGGAGCCTAGTCTGTTTGGATGCTCATCTTCCTAGACCTGGATGGAGGAGGGAGGATCTTGGACTTCCCACAGGGCAGGGAACCCTGACTGCTCTTTGGACTGGAAAGGAAGGGGGAGGGAGAGTAAGGGGAGGGGGCGGGAAATGGCAGGAGGGGAGGAGGTGGAAATTTTTAATAATAATAAAAAAATAAAAGGCTGATTGGTCAATAGCTAGTTAGGATTTTCTGGGCAGAAAGAATGCTGAGGAGAAGAAGGGTGGAGTCAGAGGAGATGCCACAAGACTAATATTGAGCAAGATGGGAAGTATATACATGAAGTAAAAAAGCATTAGCAAAGCACATGGATTATTATAAATGTCTTAATTTAAGTTATGAGAACTAGCTAATAAAATGAAGCTTAAGCTATTGGCTGAATATTTATAATTAATAACAAATCTCTGGTTATATGGGAAACAGCTGATGAGAATGAAAAGACTGCCTTCAGGAGAGTGGCCCCTATGCCACACCTGAGCAATACTGCAATAATGTAGAGCTGGCCCAGAAGGTTTAGGTGTGGAGATCCTACCTTGAGAACATGAAATAAGGAGAAATGACCCTGCTTGTTGCCTATAACTGCTGGGTTAGTTGCCCAATGCAGGACGTTCGCCTGGTGGTAAAGACAGAGCTGGCAGGCTGACCAACTTTGTAGCTAACCGGTCCAGAACTAGGGTTATGTGTTGACCTACCCCAAACATCCACAACATCTGTGATCTGCTAGAGCACATGAAGGGACCAATTATGTAGACACAAAGTTGTAGGATTTCCACAGCAATGGGCAACAGCAGGAAAACAGAGAGGGTTCAAGGGGAGGCCCCAGCATTTTACTGCTTAGCACACCAGAAACCAGTGACCAATGACACTTCTCAATGAACACTTTGTGAGCAAATATACAAGGATAAAAAGGGTTTACTGAATAACTCACTGTGTCATACTACAACTTCCATGAGGAAAATTGACTTTTCTTTATCTTTTTTTGTTTTATTCCTCTTAAATTTATTTTATTTTTTGTTTTGCAAGGCCAGAAAGTAGATATGTGAAAGGAATGAGAGATGAATGGGATGGAGACATGATGTGAGAGACAAAAAAGATAAATAAAAAGAAAGCGTAAAAAAATAAAGGTTAACTTACTTGGTTTCTAGCCCAAAGTAAACATTAAATTGGAAACAGAGAAGAAACCCACAAGTCTGGGAAGATGTAGGATGTGCATTTGTTTCTGGTTTAAAAGAATATCCCTCCATGATACTGCACTTTCTCCTATGTTTATAGAGCATTGTAGCCTTGTCTTGAATAGACAGTGCAAAAATAACAGCTTTGAAAACTCTTCCTCTTGAAATTGGAAAAGTAGCATGGAATGGAAGGTAGAGTATAACTACTGGGCAGTGACAAGCAGAACCTTATGTGTCCTGAGCTATCACTCTCAGTGATTGCTGTTACTATATGATTGAAGAATCCAGACAGCATGCCTTCCCTCACTGTTTATCATGTTGCTAATAAAAAACAGGACCTTGTGCTTAACAGGCCTGGGATAAACCACTCAGCTACTTTATATCTACACTAGTGCTGTATTCCATTTGACAATTTTTTAAGGTTTCACTTTATTCTGATTATTCTTTTTTTTTTTGTTTCCACTCTACAAATATTTATTGTTGTTGTTCTGTTCCATGTTTTTTTTTTATTGAGAAAAAGAAAAAATTCCGCCTCCTTCCATCCCTCCCATTTCCCTCCCCCTCCTCTCACCCTTCTCCACCCTCTCCTTACTCCTCTCCCCCTCCTCTCCCTCCAAAAGCAATCTGGTTCCCTCCCTATGAAAGTCCAAGGTCCCCCCCTCCATCCATGTCTAGGAAGGTAACATCCAAACTGGCTAAGCTCCCACAAACCAGGGACATGAAGTAGGATCAAAACCCCGTGCCATTGTCCTTGGCTTCTCATCTGCCCTCATTTTCCCATGTTCTAGATCTTTTATCCCGGGCTTTTTCAGTCACAAGTCCTTCTGGCCTTGGTGAGCTCCCAATAGATCAGCCCCCCCCTGTCACAGTGGGTGGGTACACCCCTCGTGGTCCCGATTCCTTGCCCATGTTCTCCCTCCTTCCTCTTCTTGACCTTGAGCTCAGTTTGTGCTCCAGTGCGTTCTCTGTCTCTATCTCCTCATCACCATGTTCTTATATATCAAACATCATCGAATGGCTATAGGGTGAGGTTCATTTCGGTTCCCTATCCTCACTGCCCAAACTAACTGGACATCGCCTTGGGCTCCTGACCACTCTGGGTTCAAGTCTTTTGCCACCCTTGCTCCATCTAAGAATGCTGCTTCCATACTCCCCTATCCAACATTCCTTTATCCAGTCATCCTGTTTCCCCAAGTTTCCCCAGTGCTCCCCTTCTCATTTTCTCTCCCTATCCCCCTTATCCCCATCCCACCCCACCCCCAAATCCCATTTTCTCTCCGGCCATTTTGTTTACTTCCCATAGCCAAGGGATAATTATATGTTTTTCCTTGGGTTCACCTTCTTATTTAAGCTTCTTTAGGTTCACCAGTTATAGACTCTGTCAGCCTTTATTTATGGCTAGAAACCAATTATGAGTGAGTACATCAGATGTTCACATCTTTTTGGAGTCTAGTTACCTCTCAGGATAGTGTTTTCTATTTCCATCCATTTGCATGCAAAATTTGAGAAGTCATTGTTTTTGCTGCAGCGTAGTACTCTAATGTGTATATATTCCACACTTTCTTCATCCATTAAGATCTAATGATTCTCTGAATTTCCTCTGTGTCTGTGGTTATGTCCCCCTTTTCATTTCTAATCTTATTAATTTGCTATTCTCTCTCTGCCGTTTGATTAGTTTGGATGTTGTTTATCAATCTTGTTGATTTTCTCCAGAACCAGCTTTTTGTTTTCATTGATACTTTGGATTTTTTCGTGTTTTCTATTTGTTAATTTCATCTCAGTTTGATTATTTTTCAGTCTTCTACTCCTCTTAGGTGAGTCTCTTCTTTTTTTCTAGAGCTTTCAGGTGGGCTGTTATGTCTCCCCGTGTGTGCTTTCTTTGTTTTCTTTAAGTGGGCACTTATTACTATAATTTCCCTTACTGTTTCTAATGTCCCATAAGTTTGAGTATATTTGTTTCTTTATTTTCA
>CAWTZC010000899.1:0-182054 GCA_963919715.1 Microtus obscurus | reverse complement strand
TTGTGAGTAATGTAAGTTTCCTTAGTCTGCAGCGTTCCCCATTGGTTTCAGTGGCAGGTTCACGCTGCTAGAAATTTAAGAGTACGTCCACAGAGCCTCGCAGGGTTGCAATAACTAACTTTCCAGAATGAAGGTCCTTTGGGATAAAGACCGGCGGTGTCCTCATATGGTCTTGAGCCAGGGCTCAACCCCGCTCTTTTAGAATCTCTTGGGTTAGGGGAACTGCTGTGGAAAGTGCCAAGAGTAGCAAAAAATAGAGACCTAGAACTGTTTGACTCATACGGCATCAATGAGACCAACCAAACCAAAAGACAACAAAAGTCTGAAGTTTTGGAGTCTCTTTCTACGAACAAAAGTAGACTGGTGAAGTAGACAGATGAGGACCGGGTCTCTCTAGAGGAAGAAGCTGAATTTGGAGTCATGTGTAGATAGATGTTCAGTTTGTGATTAATATAGCTGTATATTACCCATAGATGGTATTTTGAAGCCCTCTCTCATCTTCAAGCCCTTACATTCTTTCTGGTTCCTCTTCAATAGGGTTTCCTGAGCGTTGGAGAGAATATGTCCTATTTAGGGCGAACACTCAACCATTGAAGTCTTTTTCTTTTTAATATTTATTTTTATTTCTCTCTCTTCCTTTCTCTCTGTGTGTTTATGGAGGTCAGAAGAGGTTATCAGATCTCCCAGAGCTGGAGCCAAGGTCAGCCATTACTATCTGAGGTAGATGCTGGGAACTGAACTGGGCTGCACCGGAAAATCAGAACTAGCTCGTAACTACCTGACAGTTCTTTTCTTGAGTGCTTGCTTGGTGGTTCTAGCCGGAGAGGGCAAATACTCATATATTCATGATCAAAGGCTGCTTCTTTACCAGGGAACGTTTTCCTCTTGGACCAAGCTCACAGCTTCAGAAGGGACATCAAAGGAGGAAGAGAACACTTGCCTAGCTAGCCAGTCAACCAAATCAACCCTGGCAATCAATGGGCCTACAGATGTTGTAGCCAGACTGCCAGCACATTTTTTTTTTTGAGAAGAAAGGATTTATTTTGCTTATACTTCCACATCATAGCTTATCATTGAAGGGAGTCAGGGCAGGAACCTAGAGACCTAAAGCAGAGGCAATGGAGGAGTACTGGTTACTGGCTTGCTCCCCATGGCTTGCTCAGCCTGCTTTCTTATACAACCTAGAACCACCTGCCCAGGGTGGTACTGCTCACAGTGCAATGGATCCTCCCACATGAATCTTTAATCAAGACATTACATAGTTGCCTTCAGGTCCATCATATGGAGGGATTTTTCTTTTCTTTTTTAAAGATTGATTTATTATGCACACAGTGTTCTGCCTGGATGTATGCCTGCATGCCAGAAGAGGGCACCAGATCTCATTATAAATGGTTGTGAACCACCATGTGGTTGCTGGGAATTAAGAGTAGGACTCCTGGAAGGGCAGCCAGTGCTCTTAACTTTTGAGCCATCTCTCCAGTCCCTCCTGCCAGCACATTCTAAGAGCGTTTCTTAATGTGAATCACAATGGACTCAATCAGTCTGAACGTGTTGTGAAGTTAAGTTCCTTTAACTAAAATCACTAGTATAAGAAAACTAGACTTTCCAAATAAGAACTGCACACATGGGTTCTTTGTAACTTTATTAGTTGTCTTCAACTGGCCACAAGCTGCTTGATCATTAACAGACGAACAAATAGGGACTTGTCTACAGAATAGAATTCTGCTTAATAATAAGAATAAAGATGTGTTCATATAGGCAACAATAGCAAATCTAAACCAATTACCCAATATGAAAAATAATTAGAAAATGGCAAGCCCTTTATGATTCTCTTCAAATAAAAATTCCGAAAGCTCCTTGTGTAAAATCAGCCATTATGAAGGAAAGCAAGTCACCAGATACTTAAACCTGTGGAAACCAGATCACACGAGAGAAGAGAAACTCTGGATAGAAACGTTATTGAGATCATGAAGGCCTTATGGATTTATAACCTGATCAGTGCATATACCCATACAAATGTTCACATAAATGCACATCTGTTATACATCAGCATGTGAATTTTGCATAACTGAAGGAATGGTTTACTCAGGTTCCATCTCAAAGGGTTCAGTCTGTCCTACTGGGGAAGCTAGGCTGGGGGCAGGGTATAGCTTAGTTCAAGGTAACAGGAGCATACGGCAAAGGCTGTGCAGAGGATGGTAAAAAGCAGAGAGGCAACCAACACAACGAGGCCAGCGGTTCTCAACCTTCCCAACGCTGACAGCCTTTAATACCTTTCCTCATGTTGTCGTGATCCCTCCCAACCATAAAATGATTTGCTACTTCATGACTGTAAGCAGCCAGAAATTATTATGTCACAGCCAGAATTCAGACTCAGTTAAAATTTCAGGACACAAGATATGGGCAAATTATTTTCCAGAATGCAATACCAGTGGTTTTGTCTTTGTTCTCATATATAAAGACTCTGTCTCTCAACTAATCAATGTCCATATTAATATTCAGCAATCTGGGGCATCATGTCAGATCATGATGACAGGAATGATGGAATGTTTTTATTCTTAGAGCACTAACAACTGACCTGACCTTCAAGGTAACCTGTGGTCTAAATACAAAGTAAACACCCTCCTCCCAACAAACAATCCAAAAGCAGGCATTGAGGCAGAAAGCTGGGACTAAACACTCTGCTTTGTTCCACTAAAGGTCTTGGAAAGCAACATAAATAAGTACTCTTTCCCACGACAGTACCTCTACTGAAAATGAATGGAGCTGCCTCAAACCCTGTTCCAATTTATACAAACAGGGCCTATCGTAGTATTTTACCCACTTAAGGCTGTGAATAGAAACTCTTGATTAAAAGTACACGAAAGAAAAACCCATAAGGCTTTTATTATTGCACGAAACAGCAGGAGGTTAGTGATCTGGGAGTATGGAAACAGCTACATGAATTGTGTGAGACAAACGAATAAAAAAAGATAATCCTTCCTGAAGCCTCCAGATAAACCCAGACCAAGTCCTTTCAGGCAGAAAACGGACCATAAGAAGGGATTAAGGGTCTGGCTTACCTCACTCAGGATAGTGTTTTCTATTTCGGTCCATTTGTATGCAAACTTCAAGAAGTTATTGTTTTTTTACCGTTAAGTAGTACTCTAATATGTATATATTCCATACTTTCTTCATCCATTCTTCCATTGAAGGGCATCTAGGCTGTTTCTAGGTTCTGGCTATTACAAACAATGCTGCTATGAACATAGTTGAGCATATACTTTCATTGTATGATAGGGCAACTCTTGGGTATATTCCCAAGAGTGGTATTGCTGGGTCCAGGGGTAGGTTGATCCCGAATTTCCTGAGAAACTGCCACACTGCTTTCCAAAGTGGTTGCACAAGTTTGCATTCTCACCAGCAATGGATGAGTGTACCCCTTTCTCCACAACCTCTCCGCGAAGGGTACATCCACACACTGAGACAATGGGGATGTTCTATAGGGAACTCACCAAGGCCAGCTGGTCTGGGTCTGAAAAAGCATGGGATAAAACCGGACTCGCTGAACATAGCGGACAATGAGGACTACTGAGAACTCAAGAACAATGGCAATGGGTTTTTGATCCTACTGCACGTACTGGCTTTGTGGGAGCCTAGGCAGTTTGGATGTTCACCTTACTAGACCTGGATGGAGGTGGGTGGTCCTTGAACTTCCCACAGGGCAGGGAACCCTGATTGCTCTTTGGGCTGACGAGGAAGGGGGACTTGATGGGAGAGAGGGAGGGAAATGGGAGGCGGTGGCGGGGAGGAGGCAGAAATCTTTAATAAATAAATAAATAAAATAAAAAAAACCAAAAAACCAAAAAAAACCCCAAAACAACAATAACAACAACAACAACAAAAAAAAAGAATTTAAATTTGTGTCTACATTTACATTGGGGGATGGATATCAGAAATGAGAAAGCCACTTTCAATGTTTTATAGGCTCTGATGTAGTATAGTTTGGGTGTTTTCTAAATTGTAGACAAATGAATATTACTTTTTGCACATTTATGCCAAAGTAAAAAATAATCAGCTTATGGGTAAAATAGTCAAGCTTTAACCTTGGATTAAAAATGTGTTCTAGCTCAAAAAAAAAAAAAGAAGGGATTAAGGTCATTTGCAGGGCACAGGCAGCTGAGGCTTTCATTAGGGAAGGGGAGACTATGTTGGATTGGGGGAAATATGCACTCAGTGCAAGTTGTTAGATGGGAGACACTTTTCAGGAGACATGACGGCAGGTAATTAGTTCTGGCAAGGGAGACAGGCTGTCTAGAACGTGCAGGGTGCCTTCAGTACGTATCACACATGCCTGGCACTCATTTGGTACTCTGCCCCTCTGAAGACTTGTGTGAGGCTCTATTCTGCCACAGTGAACAACACAACACTCTTGGGATGCCTAAGGGTATTTTCAAGCGCAGGCTTCCAGGATGTGATGTCTACCCCGCGTTGAAGGATTTCCCACATTTTCTGCCTTTCTGTGACATTTTTGGTGTTAGAAGATGCTAGAGGGCTGCCTAAGATATGCCTCATTTGCTATATTTAGAAGGTCTTTCTCCAGCATGAAGTAACTGATGCCGGGTGAGGGTAGACACCTGGCTAAAAGATTTCCCGCACTGGTCACACTCATACGGCCGCTCCCCAGTGTGAATTCTGCTGTGCTGAACAAGGTTGGTAGTTCGACTGAAGGTCTTCCCACACTCCCCACACGTGTAAGGCCGTTCTCCAGTGTGAACCCTCTGGTGTTTGACCAGATCCGCTCTCCGGCTAAAGCATTTCCCACACTGATCACAGCTGTAAGGCTTGGCTTTGGTGTGGATTTTCTGGTGTTCAGCTAGGTTGTAGCTCTCCCGGAAGAATTTCCCGCATTTGCCACACTCATACGGCCTTTCCCCAGTGTGAGTTCTCTGATGGCGATCGAGTCTGGATTTGTATTCAAAGGCTTTCCCACATTCCTCGCATTTATAAGGACTTTCTCCCGTGTGGACTCTCTGGTGTCTGACGAGGGTGGCCTTTTGCGTGTATGACTTCCCGCACTGCTCGCACTCATAGAATTCTGTTGTGGTGTGAATCCTACGGTGTTCGATGAGGTAGAAGTATTGTTTGAAGAACTTACCACATTCCCTACATTCGTAAGGCCTTTCTGAAGTGTGGGTTCTCTGGTGTTTCATGAGGGTGGCTCTTTGCCGAAAGCAGAGGCCACACTCCCCACACTCATAGGGCTTTTCTCCAGTATGAATTTTGGAGTGTTTAATGAGGTTGGCACTTTGGCTGAAGGACTTCCCACACTCTTCACAGCGATAGGGCTTTTCCCCGGTGTGCACTCTCTGGTGGACAGTGAGGGTGGCTCTGTGACTAAAGGATTTTTCACACTGTCCACATTCGTAAGGCTTGTTTGTAGTGTGGGTCCTCCGGTGCGTGATCAGGCTGACAACTTGTCTAAACAGCCTTCCGCAGTCACCGCATTCATAAGGCCACTCTCCTGTGTGCGTTCTCTGGTGCCGGAGAAGACTAGAATGGCACCCGAAGGCTTTCCCACACTCCAGACACTCATAAGGTCTCTCTCCACTGTGAACTCTGCAGTGTTCGCTGAGGTTGGAGCTCTGACAAAAAGACTTTCCACATTCCCCACACTTATATGGTTTTTCTCCAGTATGACGTCTCTGGTGTATTCTAAGTGTGGCCTTTTGACCAAACAGTTTTCCACAGTCACGACACTCATAGGGTCTTTTTTCAGTCTGGTCTGTCTGGGGTGGTACAAGTGTGTACTTGTTTAAGTCTTGCTTATGTTTGCTAGATCCAAACCCCCCCTTTTCACTGCAAACTCTCTGGTTCTCAAGAAGTCTGTGTTGGGGACTGGAAGGTTTCTTATATTCATCTGACTTAGAATTATTTTTATTAGTGTGAAAAGCCTTTCCACGCTTAATTTTGTTTTGATTCTCACCTTTGGGAAGGGCCTGGGGTTGGAGAAGATTCCACACAGCTGAGAAGTTTTCTCCAATCTTACTACAGATGAAAGGGTTCCCCGATACATGGCATATACAGTTCTTCACAAGGGAGTCCACATCTCTCTTTAACCAGTTCTTGGCTCTATGATGCTTCTGGTCCAGGAGGCCTGCACACACCTCAGTCAAATACGTTTTTTGCGCAGGTAGGTCATCCAGATGTAAAATGTCTTTCAGAACTGCGGCACAGATGTCAGAAGGATGAGTCTTCTGTGTGGGCAGGCCCTCCTTTAGAGTCCTGACCTGTGGTTTTTCAGCTGGTGAAACACTCGGTGCACGAGCTGCTTCTTCAGCCTCTGCTTCATGCCAACAAACTGCAAGGACGGAGAACATATTCACTGTGATTGGAATTACCAATTATGTTTTACATTCATTCTCCTGACTGAACTCATCATGAGGGGTGGCTATGATTTTTTATTTTAAATTTTATATGCTTAGCTTTATATTCAGATCATCTTATGCTTAACAGGATACATGAAAAAATATTTACCCCAGCTTCTAGCTACCTTTATTGCAAAGATACAAGTTTTATCAACTGGATAGAAAGGAAAAAGACATAAACCAGTTTAATCTCTCAGAGCAAATCTCCCTCTTCGGCAGATATCTCTCTGAAAGACTAGCGAATGTCCAGCAATCTGCTTCTAGCCAATCATCTGCAGGTCGATTCTATTTTTGTGGTTGGTGAGGGAAGAAGGAATATTATTTAAATGTTCCCATAAAAGAGGAAAGACTATAGGGCTGACAGCCAGTTCTTCCCTTATAGGCACCATCTATAGTTTAAATGGAAACATCTCTCCAATGTCTACTTCTTCAGTTCCTTTTTTAAAATTTATTTTTGTCTAAAATTTATTTTTCTTTAAAATTTATTTTTGTCTTTCTATGTGATGTGTACATAAGTGTGTCTGTGTATATGTGCGCATGCACACAGGCCAGAGAAAATGTCAAATCTCCTGGAGCTGGATTGTAGATTGTAAGCTGCCTGATGGGCAGGGAGGCCAATTCTTAATAGCTAGCATAAAACTTAACAATAAACACATAGTTCAGTTGCCTTTAGAATAATCCAGCTCTGACTCTGCAAACCATGTCTGCAGAGTTTGTATATCTTCTTTGCCCTAACCACCCCAGCCATATTCCAGACAAGAAGGCCATATTCTGGGGATGGAGAGATGTCTCAGTGGTTAAGAGTGAGCACTGCTCTTCCAAAAGACACAAGTTTGATTTCCACTATCCACATTGGGTAGCTCAGAACCATCTCTAACTCTAGCTTCAAGAGATGCAGTTTTCTCTTCTGGCCTGCACTCGAGCGCACATCATCTGCCGTCCAGCCAATCCTTTTCTTGCATTTGCATCCTCAGTACCTGCTGTTTCCACACGACATCCTTGAACGATGCAGTGCACCCCCTCTCAGAAATAAAGCCGCTTTCAATAGCACTCACCTCTCCATGCTGCCATTCAGTCATCTCTAGAAATCCAAACCCATGGTATGTATTAGCGGAAGTGTGACAGCAGGTAGGGCTGCTCAGGTGGTGGAGCGGAGGGCATTCCCTGGATTACACGTGTTGCCCGACTGCCCTTCTGAGCACCGGCATGCACGCGCTTTGGTAGGTACTTGTCTGTGCACTGTTCAACTTAAAACTGTAAAGGGGTCATACTGTTTGGCAAGTATTAGGTTTTCTCCATGTATCTCTGGGTCTAAAGATTGCAGGCCACTTGTGTGTCTCTGGGCCTGTTTCGTTCTGGGGACCATAGGTAAGGTAAGAACAGGATGGGCTGTAGTTGCAGGAATTTTCAGGGCTATTGGCTAGCTGATGGGAGACGAAAGTTCCAGAAGAAACAATGTGAGGTATGCCTCATTACAATTTATTTATTTTTTATTTATTTATTAAAGATTTCTGTCTCTTCCCCACCGCTGCCTCCCATTTCCCTCCCCCTCCCCCAATCAAGTCCCCCTCCCTCTTCAGCCCAAAGAGCCATCAGGGTTCCCTGCCCTGTGGGAAGTCCAAGGACCACCCACCTCCATCCAGGTCTAGTAAGGTGAGTATCCAAACTGCCTAGGCTTCCACAAAGCCGATACGTGCAGTAGGATCAAAAACCCATTGCCATTGTTCTTGAGTTCTCAGTAGTCCTCATTACAATTTAAAATGACCGAGGGTCCCACTCAACAGGTAGGCAGTGACGGGTAACACGGAGGACTAAAGGTTGGATACTGAGCCTCAGTGGCATTCCCCACTGACTTTAAAACATACTTTATAGGTGGTGGCAAAGAGGGTCATAAGGCCCCTAGTCGACATGCCTATTAAGTTATCACAAAATAAAGCTAAAGTGACCACTGTTCTTCCAGATACAGAGTCCAAGCATGTTATGTGAAAGTAGAACACCTTAGGAGTGGTCACCATTTCTATAGAGACTATACCTAACATGGGGGCTCATCAAGTAAATATCAAAACAAAAGGTGTGGACCCCAGGCCTTCCCTACCTCCCAAGATCATCTGATGTAGAAAAATGAAAACTAAAGAAACCTTTGGTTTTCAGAAATTAATAGCTCAAATTCCACAAACAAAAATCCAAACACAGATACACAGAAGTGGGAGAATATTAAAAAAGAAAAACAATTGGTAGAAAATGATAGTACTATGATTAGATATATAATATATGTATGTGTAAGTGTGTGGTGTGTGTGTGTGGTGTGTATGCTGTGTGTGAGTGTGGTGTCTGTGTGGTGTGTGTGGTGTATGTGTGTATGAATGTATATTTTAAAAGAAGATTCCTCTCTGTACCCGAAGGCCTAGCTCCAGACCAAGGTCCTCCTCAAATTGGCTTTGCCTGACCCAGGATCAATCAAACAGCTCATGCATCAGTTTTATCTGGCCTAGCTCCATCCCACAGATCCCATCCTTGTACAGTCTAAGGCAGGACAGAATCTTATATCAGACACAGAGCCAAAGAAATAAGTCCATGTGTCCAGACCACATAAGCACCAAGCGTCATAGCAGGAAATCCCTGAAAGAGACAGTTAGTTATCAGACACCAGCTAGAAGGGAAAAACTTGGAGATAAAGGATTATGGCTACGAACATGGCCATCTGGCCAAGGAAAGGGCAATGCCACTTTAGAAGCTGTGGTTATTGTTAACTGTCAGTTTAACACAATCTCGGATGACCTGGAAAAAGGCCCACTGGCATGTCTGTGGGAGACTGTTTTGACTACCCTGAGGTGGATAGCCTGCCCATTATGGGTGTCACCATTCCCTGGGCTTGGCAGTCCTAGACTGACTATGAATGAGAAAATGAGCTGAGCAATGGCATGCATGAATTCCCTGTTCTCTGCTCTCGACTGTGGGTGCGATGTGACCAGTTTTCTCAAAGGTGTGACACCTCGGCCATGATGGAGTATAATGTGGAACTGTTGAGTCTAAACAAAGCCTTTCTCCCTCATGTTGCTTTGGTCAAGATATTTTATCAAAGCCACAGAAAAGAAAACTACAGACATATTACCCTGATGGTAGGACTTCTGCCACCCAGACATTCCGATGAACGCTCTAGGGTGGCAGGTGTTAGGGCTGCTCAGGGCAGTGCCCATAGCTCAGCACTGATACCCATAACATACCTGCCGAGAGAGAAGGGAAGTCAACAGGCCTACAGCTTGATTGTGGAAAGGGTAGAGCTCTGGTTCTAGGAGAAAGAGACAGATGGGAACCAAGACACAGGGGAGGTACAGGTCCTTACCTAGTGAGGATATAAGGGCAAAGTTCTCCAGCATCACATCCAGATACAGTAGCCTCTGCGCTTCATCCAGGAGCTCCCACTCTTCCTGGCAGAAGTACACAGCCACGTCTTCAAAGGTCATGCAGTCCTGTGATGGGGGCAAGTCCGTCAATAAAAAACTTCTTTTAGGATTCCTAATTTTCTCACCCACGCACGCTCCCTTTGCTTACTGTCCTCTTGAGAAGAAAGAAAGCCCAACACACAGACTCACCTGTGACCTCATTCCTAGATCACTATGACCTCCCAATGCACCCAGAGAAAGGTGACGGGGGAGTAGCTATTGGACCTGCCAATAACAAGGCTACCAAAACTTCTTTTGAGGCTATGGGCCCTAAGGATTGGGGAAGGTGGAACATAAAAACCACAGAGTGAGGGTTTTACATTTTTTTTTTTTGCCCTAAGCAACAGGCGGTCTGTTTTGACTCCTCTACACCAGTTCATTTCCCTTTGTATGTGGTGAGTGCTTGTCAAACCACAGAGAGCAGAAGGGGTTGGGGCACCCACTCTTATCCCAGCTCATCCATAGTTACTCATGCACTAAGGGAAGGGACCCGATTACAGCTGCTTCCTTGCACACAAACTAGGTCACGGCAGGGTCCTATTGCAATGTTTTCCTTGCTCATAGACAGAGGCTGAGACTCATTTGCTATTGAAGGGGTATGATTTACCTATTGACCAATATAAAGGGGGTGTGGGGCTGGGGGTGGGGTACCCTGAACCCAGATAACTCCACACACATTTAGAGATAATGGTACTCTGGTATGAATGTCCCCCTCCATGTACTTGAAGAGTCTGAGAAGCTTATCAGTAAACTTAGTTCTGTTTTGATCTCTTTTTCCTGTCTTTAACTCTTTAACTGACAGAGACAGCTCACAAAGTCTAGCTGGCCTGTCTTTGGTCAAGCAATTTTCCTAGGATTCCCCCACAAAACCAAGTAAGACATTGCCTGTCATCCAAATCCCAAGGCCTGCAGGTGTCGAGCTAACATTTCCTACCGCTGTGTGTTTCTTCTTACTCCATACCTTTTTTATACAGCTCACCCCCACAGGCACCTCAGACCCCAGACCCCATACATACCAGAGGCATCTGCCTGGGCATTGTTTAGCAGGAGGTATCTAGAGAAAGTTTCCTAAATGGAAGTAAGAGACTTTCTAGTGTCAGGGGCCACTGCCATCTTCTCTCGGTGCCTTTATGGGTTACTCTGTTACTTGTTCCAATGCTAGCCACCATCATGACTTGGGGAATGACAGGTTGCTTTCCCATTTGTGAGGCACTCAATGCCACCCCACCTGTCACAAGCTTCCTCTAACTAAACCCCACTGAATGTCTGTCTACACAAGCCTTCCTCTCCAGAATACTGATCTTCCTAGATGAATACCTGTACCCCTGAGCACCACAAGGAAAGAACCTCTTCAGACACCCCAAGGATCCCTCCTAACTGCTGGTGAGGCTGGTATGTGTGTGTGTCTGTGTCTGTGTGTGTGTGTGTACACAGACACTCATACTAGCCATTGTGTGATGTTACCTCACTGATCCCAAGTTGTTTTTTTTAACCTGAGGTGCATTCCATGCTTCCTATGGAAGCCTTGGCCAGCTACTAGATCAGCAACATTCTCCCATGGTTCCGACAGCTCCTCCACTCCCTCAGGTGTGCTAACGATGTCTATATCTCCAGCTAGATGCAGCTCAGTCATCAGATCTAGCCACGGCTCTCACCCTTTTCTGCTAATGGCATTCCTATCAAGATCAGGTTCCTTCTGGGCATGATGTACACATTCATAGTCTACGCACTTAGAAGGCTGAGGCAGGAGTAGTAGCTGACCCAAGGAGTTAAAAACAAACAAACAAAAACAAAACAGCCTTTAGAGCATAAAGAAGTGAAGAACAAAAAATAAAATAAAAAAGACCCAATTCCATTTCCTAACTGAAAGTCAAGCTACAGTTCACGGAAAAATCAGCCTTCACCATTTGGGGTGTCTCTAGGATTACTCTTTCCAGAGTTTCAGACCTGTATCACTAGCTAGCAGCTGACACCTCCTCTACGCATTTTGAAATCTCAATAGTCCTCTTTTGGTATTTATTTATTAATTGTGTGAGTTTTTGTGTGTGTGAAACAGCATGCATGCGGAGGGCAGGATAACTTAATAGAGTTGATCCACTGTTTTCCACTGTGTGTGTCCTGGAGTTAGTTAGTTCAAGTTCTCAGGCTTGGTGCTAAGTGCCTTTACCCACTGAGCTACCATGCTGGTCCTGTCTCTTTCTCTCTTCCTTAGGTTTATTCATTTATGAATTGTGGTGTGTGTGTGTGTGTGTGTGTGTGTGCGCGCGCGCGCAAGTGTGCGCATGCACACGTATGTGGGTATAAACACGGGAATGAGGGGGCAATCTGCAGGAGCCAGTTCTCTCCTTCTACCATCGAGGTTCTAGGGATTGATTCTGGTCCTCTGGTTTGGTGGCAAGTGCCTTTACTTGCTGAGTTATCTTACCAACCACTCTGTCTTTCTCAGGTTCTCCCCCACGTAGTCCAGGCTGGCTTTGAACTGGTGCTCCTCTTGCCTCTGTCTTCCCAAGTGTTGAGATTACAGGGGTGTGCTTCCATGCTGGACTGTACAACCCACTCTTAAGAAGTCCCACAAAAATGAACTCTACTACCAACTTGAAACAAGAAGTGGGGCCACACTGGTGAGGTTCTGGAACACTCCTCACTCACCTGCGTACAGACCATATGTGTTTCTGTGGACCTCGTTATCTGTGGGAAGAAAGTTGAACGAGTCAAGCACCACGGTAGGGTTTCATGGGTTCAGGCCTTTCTGTGACCGCTGTCCAGTCCCAGATCTTCATGACCTTTGTATGTCTAGACTATCTCTAAACCTTAGTGCACAAAGCTGAGCCAGAGCAGCTATGGGGTTGCACAAACCTTAGCCTTCGCAAGGCTCCTTCTGTAATCCCTTCCAACCCATTTTAGCTCTGTGCAGCTTTTGGACTATTTTGAATAGCCTCTGACCGCATTCATCTACTACTCAGTTCCGCTGGCTCCTAGGTCCCTAAGGACGTAAATAATACGTTCCACCTCGACATTTTTTAAAGCTAGAATGCTTTCTGCTCAAGTGTCCAAACATGACATTACCCATACCAGTCGATCAGTCTCCTCCTGGTCCCTCTCTCCCAAGCCTCACACTAGTTATGAGAAATCGGGACCCTGCCCACGGGCTCGGTACTGTTCTGGACTCAGGGATTTCTTCCAGCGGGGTGTGAGCTGAGCGGGGGTGGCGTGGGTGGTGGGCGCTCAACAGGCTCTAGCACTCCAGTGAGTGGGGCGTGTGTGTGTGTGGGGGGCGCCTAGCATGCAGCACTCACCTGAGCCGGGTGCTTCTGAGTCGCCATCGGACTCTGCTGATGTTGCTGGGGTCCGCGCACGGCCATCACCGCGGCCGGTGGTCTCATCGGCTGTCACTCCGTGCCTGCTCGCTCTCTTACCTTGAGTCCAACTTCGCGATCTAAAAGCTCAGATTCCTTCAACAATCTACCCCTGGGAAGTTAAACCACAGACAGGACGCAATGTAGGAAGTCCCGCCCAGTGCCTGTCTGTCCTGCCAGTCTGAAACTACTGTCATTGGCTCAACATTTGCAACGCTCCTCTTGGCATTATGGGTAATGTAGTTCCTACTGCTTCAGTAGCCAATGTCAACCCTCGGTCCATCCTCAGAAGCCTCTACTTATTTCTGACTACTTCTTCAGTAAAGAAAGAGTAGGGATTTTATTTGGGGAAACCTATACGTATTCATAAAGGAAAAGCACTCCAGCATCTGGCATATTCATGACCATGTTTAGTGAAGGAATATGTTGCTCCTTAACGAAAGATGATGGATACATTGCGGTATGTTTTAAATAGAGGTAATTTAGCACAAATTTAGAAATTAAAATGGCAGACGGGAAAACCTGTACACGATTTTGTAAACCTCTCTTTGCGTTTTGAGTTAAGTATAGAGTAAGCCAAAGTAAAAATAAATTGCAAGAGGTAGAGAAATATCAACACATCGGTTCGGAATCTGAAAACTCCCAGCCAAAATGGACAAGGCAGTCAGCTGGTGTTCCCAGTGCGGAGGGTCCCAGGCATAGCAGTGTCTCCTCAGGTGAAGATTTCGTCGGGAAAGAAAAGAACAAACATCATCAAGTCAGGTGTTCACCACTTCTGCCAGAAACTGGCAGGGAAGGCGAGACAGTGGCGGAGGTTTCTGCCTGAGCTTTCTCCACTAAGATGAGCATCTCAAGGCGGAACATCTTTTTCTCACTGCATGAATTTATTCATTCATTTATTGTTTATTTGTTCGTTTTTGAGACAAGGACTTACTTCATAACCCTGGCCGTCCTGAACTCGGTCTGTAAACCAGGCTGGTCTCGGACTCTTAGAGATCCTCCTGGCTCCGCCTCTGGAGTGCTGGGTTTAAAGGTGTGCACCACCATGCCTGGCCTATTGCAGGCATTTTCATATCAGAAGAAATAGCGGTAGAGACTCTTGGCAATGTTCACTTTCGAGCTGTTCTTTAGGGACACGTGATTAATTTAGGCTGTTTTGCTCTTCCCTCCTCATCTCAGACCTGGGAGAGGGAGCAGTTCATCTTTAGACAAGGGGCCTCAGAAAAACGCTTTCATTGAGGAAGTGCATTTTCTAGATTGGTTTTGAGGTGCTCATCAAAGAAAGATTCCATAGGATTGTGTGTGTGTGTGTGTGTGTGTGTGTGTGTATTACTGGAGATCAAACCCAGGACTTGCACATGTTAGGCATGCACTAAATCACTTAAAAAGAAAACAAAGAAAGAATAGAAATTAAATAAAATATGAAATGAAGTGACATTATTTAAAGAATAATTTGCAAACAATGAAATAATATTAAAATACCCTAAATGTATTTGAAACTATTTGGAAGTATCATAAAAAGAGAAATAAAAAATAGCATTTGAATTTGAAAATGAACTTTGATGTAAAGAAATCAGACATTGAAACGAGCTACAATATTGATCAATATAAAAAATTATGTTACTTGAAGGCAGCCTGATGCAAAATGCAGCATGTTGTTTGCCATCATTTCTACCAAATATATAGAAGAGAACCAGGTGTGGTGGTGCCTGCCTTTGATCTCATTCTCTGCCTCCTGAATTCTGGCAATAGAGACAGGGCCCAGCACCACCAGTTTATTTTATTTTACTTTCGGACAAGGTCTCATGTAATGCAAGTCACCCTTGAACTTGCCATTTAGTCAAGGATCATCTTGAACTCCTTATCCTTCTGCTTCTAACTTGCAGGTGCTAGGACTAAAGATGTGTCACACCAAACCTTGCTCAATCCCATACTTTAGATGAGTGTAGTGCTAACATTTACGTTACATGTATTTTATAACAGTAAAAAGGTCACACACACACACACACACACACACACACACACACACACACACACACACAAATTAGAATTCCTGGGCTCCAGGCTAAGTTGCAAGTAGAGATACTTGCATAAGGTATAACCCAGGAATCCCAAGTCTAAACTGATTCCTCCCATGTACCTCTGTGAAGGACCAGGAGCTCCTTGCCACCTCCTACCCTTTTCTTTAAAAAAAAATGAGAGGGAAAAACAATGAATAAATTAATAGGATTATCACTTTGTACTTCTCATGCTGACTAACCAGGCATTCACAAATCATTTACTGATCCCATGTTGGAGTTTGCAGCCCACCCCATGGCATTGAGCACAGGCCACAACAGCCATGGTCAGCTCTCGCCAAGACCTTTATTCAAGGAAACAGTACATGACTTAGTTTTCCATCTAATGGCTGAGTTCATAGTCTATCCATAGTTCTCTAAAAAGCTTCCTTGCACCATCATGCATGTGCTCACTCCTGCTCGAATGGAGGTCAGAAGCTAATGGGCAGTATCTTTCTTAATAACTCTTCACCCTATTTTTTGATTCTTTTTATTCATCATTTTTATTTTACACACCAACCTCAGTTTCCCCTCTCTCATCTCCTCCTATTTCCTCCCCTCGCTTCCCTTCTCCACCTCCCCCATCCAGTCCTCTTCCATTCATATGGAGGAAGGCCTCCCATTAGAATCAACAAAGCATGGCATATCAAGTTGAAGCAAGGACCAAGCTTCTCTCCTCTGCATCAAGGGCTTCACCTTGTTTTTTGAAGCAGCATTTCTTACTGAACTTGGAGTTCTCCCTGTAGGTTAGACTGGGCAGCCAGTATGGACATACATTCCCTTGTGTGTGTGTGTGTCCAACTCATATCCCTATGCTCATTCAGCAAACACTTAATGCACATAGACTTCTCCTTTGTGAAAAATGATTTACAAAAACCATTAATTTATTTACTGTGTAGCCCTAGCTGGCCTGGAACTTACTATGTAGACCAGGCTGGCTCCCAACTCACAAAAATCCACCTACATCTGCATCCTGAGTGATGAGATTAAAATATTGTGCTACCACTTTCAGCAACAAGTGAATTTTATAAGGTATCTCTGGGACAATTGTCAGATAAATTTTGGAAAGACAGACTATATAGAAGCACTATATAGTAGTGCTTGCACTATATTGAATGCACTAATAGTAGACCCAAAGTACTCAAAATGTGTCAGGGCCACATTAAGGAAAAGAAATTAAGAAGCATTTTCCCTGGGCATTTTTAATTAACTAGCTAATTAATTAATTTTACATATCAACCACAGTTTACCCTCCACCTTCTCCTCCTGTTCCCTCCCCCCACCTCCATTTTAACCCCCCCCCCCATCCACTCCTCTTCCTTCACCACTCAGAAGGGGTAAGACCTCTCATGGGAGTCAACAAAGCATGGCACATCAAGTTGAGGGAGGACCAAGCTGCTCCCCCTTGCATCAAGGCTGGGCAAGGCATCCCACCATAGGAAATAGGTTACAAAGAGTCAACTCATGCATCTGGTACAGGTCCTGGCCCTATTGCTAGGAACTCCACAAAAGACCAAGCTACAGAACTGTTACCAGAAGCAGAGGGCCAAGGTTAGTCCCATGCTGGTTTACTAGCTGTCAGTCCAGGATCCATGAGCTCCAATAAGGTCAGGTCATCTGTCTCTGTGGCTTTCTCCATCATGATCTTGACCCCTCCTTGCTCATATAATCCCCCCTCTCTCTCTTCAGTTGGACTCCTGGATCTTGGCTCAAAGCTTGGCTGCAAATCTCTGCATCTGCTTCCATTAGTTACTGGATAAAGGTTCTCTGATGACAATTAGGGTAGTCACCAATCTGATTACAGTAGATGGCCAATTCTGCCATCCTCTCCACTATTGCTAGGAGTTTTAGCTGGGGTCATCCTTGGGGGTTCCTGAGAGTTTCCCTGGCACCAGCTTTCTCCCTAACCCCATGATGGCCCCCTCTATCAACATATCTCTTTCATTACTCCTTCCCTCCATATCTCCCCCACCTAGACCATCCTGATCCCTCATGTTCCCATTCCTCCATCTCTTCTACCCTACCCCTCCACCTCCAGTTTCCTCTTCCCAGGGAAATCCATGCATCCCTCTTAGGGTCCTCCTTGTTATCTAGCTTCTCTGGGGCTGAGGATTGTAGCCTTATTATCCTTTCCTTTATATCTAATATCCACTTATGAACGAGTGCATGCCATGTTTGTCTTTCTGGGTTTCAGTTAACTCACTCAGGAAGATCATCATTTGCCTGCAAATTTCACAAAGTCATTGTTTTCTCCAATGAGTAACACTCCTTTGTGTATATGCACCACATTTTCTTCATCCATTCTTCAATTGAGGGGCATCTAGGTTGTTTCTAGGTTCTGATTATTTTGAATAATGTTGCTATGAACATAGTTGAACAAGTGTCCTTGTGGGCTATAAGCCCAAGAATGGTCCTTTATAACATAGGATTGTTTCAGTTGTCTGTTTTTTTTTTCCATATGAAGTTCGGTATTGTTCTTTCGAGGTGATGAATTGTGTTGGGATTTTGATGGGACTGCATTGAATCTGTAGATTGCTTATGGTAAGATTGCCATTTATATTATGTTGATTCTACTTATCCAAGAGCATGGGAGATCTTTCCATTTTCTGATCTCTTCTTAAGTCTTTGCAAAGACTTAAAATTCTTGTCATATAGGTCTTTTACTTGTTTGGTTAGTTAACCCAAGATATTTTATGTAATTTGTGGCTATTCAAAAGGGTATTATTGTTTCTCTGATTTCTTTCTCAGCCTATTTATCATTTATATGTAGGGGAGATACTGTTTTTTTTTTTGAGTTAATCTTGTATCCAGCCTTTTTACTGAAAGTTTTTATTAGCTGTAGGAGTTTCCTGTAGAATTTTTGCAGTCACTTATGTATACAACCATATCTGCAAATAGTGAAATTTTGACCTCTTCCTTTGCAATTTGTGCCCCCCTTGATCTCCTTTTGCTGCCTTATTGCTCCAGATAGAATCTTGAGTACTATATTGAATAAATATGAAGAGAGCTGACAGCCTTGTCTTGTCCCAGATTTTAGTGGGATCGCTGTGAGTTTCTCACCCTTTAATTTGACGTTGACTGTTGGCTTGCTGTATATTGCCTTTATAATGCTTATGTAAGTTCCTTGTATCCCTGTTCTCTCCAGAACCTTATCGTGAAAGGGTGTTGGATTTTGCCAAAAGTTTTTTTCAGCATCTAATGAAATGATCATGTTGTTTTTTTTTCTTTCAGTTTGTTTATATGGTGTATTACATTGACAGATTTTCACATGTTGAACCATATCCTGAATCTCTAGGATGAAGCCTACTTGATCATGGTGGATGAATTTTTTGATGTATTTTTTTGGGTTTAGTTTGCCAGTATTTTTAATGAGTAATTTTGCATCAATGTTTGTGATTGTGATTGGTCTGTAATTCTCTTTCTTTGTTGTATCTTTGTTTGGTTAGGTATCAGGGTAACTGTGGCCTCATAAAAAAAGATTTGACAATATTTCTTCTATTTCTATTGTGTGAAACACTTTGAGAAGTGTTGCAGTAGGTCTTTCCGCCCCTCCAACCAATAGCTGCTGAGATACCAGCCCATTGGGGCGTGGTTTCTCTCCATTCATAAAGCCTCTATTTCCTGCGCTCTCTTGACTTCCTGCTGATCTGGCGACTAGACTCTTTTTCTAGTGGTGCAGAGAGCTGTTGTCTGAGATCGTGATCTGTAAGTTTTCCCTCTTTAAATAAATACTACCCTAGTAATAGTAATCCCAAACTGGTGTGGCATTGTTCGTGGTTTACGCCATTACCTGGCGCCCGACGAACGTTTGGCTTTTAGGACCCCCCCCCCCTCGGCTGCCAGCCACAAGTTCGGCTTGGCGGGAACAAGCCCTCGCTTCCTCTGCCCAGTGCTGAGTCCGAGATACACTTGGCCTTAAGGCCCATAATATCCAGAGAGGCAGGACGATCTCTGAGGCCGGACAGGTGGTGGTGGCATACACTCGGGAGGCAGAGAAAGGCGGATCTCTGTGAGTTCGACCAGACAGGTGGTGGTGCACGCCTTTAATCCCAGCACTCGGGAAGCAGAGACAGGCGGATTTCGGATTTCGGTGAGTTCGAGGCCAGCTGGATAATAGGTAATATGGCAGTTTTTGTTTCCAACATGACTTTCACTGTTTGGGCTACCAATACAATGGGTCTAATCATGCAAAATTTATATGACTATGAGGATAACTTAATTTACTGGTTACTAGGTTTTAGTATTTTTTTGAATATTCTATCATTTAGGAAGATTATGGTACTCTCAAGAACTCATGCAGGTCAGGAGATTCAGGAGATTCAGGATTCAAAAGAGGCAATAATAAACAAAATAATAAAAAGACTTGAAATGCTTGAAAAAATGATTGGAACTGGTGAACAGAGTAATAAGGCACAAGGACAGGATACAAAGCCAACACCAGCTATTAGAACTGGCTTACCCAGGGTTTTAGCGGCATACCCTATACTTAATTCTGACAAAGCGTCAACTTCTAAAGGCTCAAAGGGAGTCAGAGAAGCTAGATGGATGCCAATAGCAATGAATGATCTGAAAGAAATTAAACAGGCTATTGTTACTTTTGGCTTGCAAAATGCATATGTACAGGAAATGATAAGGACTTGGGCTTCTAATGCTAGAGTTACCCCCTATGATTTCCATCAGTTAGTGTCTGCAGTTTTAGATAAGGGACCTTCCTTGATGTTTGGAATTTATTTCAGAGAAGAATCCAAACATATGGAACAGCAAGGAAGAGCAAAAGGTGTTGAGGTTTCCCAAGATCAAATTCTTGGTGCAGGAGAATATGCTGATCCACAGGTCCAAGCTCTTTATGACGATGAAGTACTGCATCTATGTCACCAAGCAGCTTTAAATGCTTGGAATAGGATACAAGATCCAGCAAAAAGGGTTGAATCATATACCAGAATTAGGCAGGGACAGAGAGAACCCTTTATTGACTTTTGCAAAGATTAATTAAGGCTCTGGACGTAGGGGTAACAGACCCGGATTCTAGACGAATACTTCTTGAATCTCTAGCGTTTGAGAATGCAAACATAGAATGCAAAAAGATAATTGGGCCTTTAAAGTCTAGATCAGTACCTATGGATGAATGGATTCAGCATACAATGAATGTTGAGACATTTAGCTATAATGATGAATCTTGGGTAGGAGAAGCGATTTCCACAGCAATGAGGAGACATCAAACTGCCAGGTGTTTTAATTGTGGAAAATTAGGACATCTGAAAAGGGATTGCAGGCACAGAATTTCTAGAAATAATATCTCCTCTGGGAATGACAAAAATAGGGGACCTAGGCCTTCAGGTATATGTAGGAGATGTGGTAAAGGCCGTCATTGGTCCAACGAATGCAGGTCAACAACAGACAAACAAGGCAACCCGATACCGTCGGGAAACTCCTTGAGGGGCCTCTCGCAGGCCCCCAAGCCAACAGTGGCCCAGTCATTCCCAGTCACAGTGGAGAACGTGCCTCACCAAGAAATCTAAAAGCTCCAATTTCTGCTGTAAAAAGTAATACTAGTCTAAATGGTGAATTACGTGTGGAGGATGAGTCAAAAAAACCCAGTAGGACAGAGTAAACGTATATTTTGGCAGACTTCTATTAACGACCAAAGACCAAAGCTAAAAGTCTGTATAAATGGCACTTTTATTGAAGGCTTATTAGACACAGGTGCGGATGTAAGTATTATTACCCCAGAATCTTGGCATCCAAATTGGCCTCTTCAAGAGGTAGATGTTCAGTTTCTGGGAATTGGAACCCTATCTCGTGTAAAACAAAGCACAAGATGGGTGGAATGCATAGGGCCTGAAGGGCAAATAGGAAGACTAAGGCCATATATAGCCAATATTGCAATAAATTTATGGGGCCGTGACCTGTTACAGCAATGGAATACCCAGATTAACATTCCTGCAGTTCCAGGAACTCATAATTCTGGGAAAGATATGATGAGGTATTATGGAAAAAGGTCACCAGCCATTCAGGCTGTACAAGAACATATAGCAAATACCAAACCTTTAGAGGTACCAACAGCCCTACCTTTAAAATGGCTAACTGAGAAGCCAATATGGATCAAACAGTGGCCTCTAGCTGAAGATAAATTACAGGCATTGGAACAGCTGGTGCAAGAGCAATTAGATGCTCACCACATTGAAGAATCAACCAGCCCTTGGGATTCTCCTGTGTTTGTTGTAAAAAAGAAATCTGGTAAATGGAGAATGGTGACAGATCTAAGAGCTGTCAACAAAGTAATTCAACCTATGGGCCCACTACAATCTGGAATTCCTTTGCCTTCTCTATTACCAAAAGGATGGCCTCTTATAGTTATTGATTTGAAAGATTGTTTTTTCACTATACCGTTACAAAAAAAGGATAGAGAAAAATTTGCCTTCACGGTGCCTACTTATAATAATTCTCAGCCTAATAGGAGATATCAATGGACTGTCCTCCCACAGGGTATGCTCAATAGTCCTACATTGTGCCAATATTTTGTAAGTAAGCCATTGGAAATAATTCGTAAACAATTTCCCAAGTCCATAATTTATCATTACATAGATGACATCTTATTATCAGATTCAAATAAAGATACTTTAGAAAGGATGTTTGAAGAAGTAAAGAAAGTCTTGCCTAGGTGGGGATTACAAATTGCCCCTGAAAAGATTCAAAGAGGAAATTCTATTAATTACCTAGGTTACAGAATAGGGTTAGAGAAAATTAAAACACAAAAGGCACAAATTAGGAGAGACCGGTTAAAGACTCTTAATGACTTCCAAAGATTGTTGGGAGACATTTCCAGTCTACGACCAGCTGTTGGGATAACACCTGATCTAATAGTTCATTTAAACAAAACCTTAGATGGTGATAAAGATTTGAATAGTCCAAGAAAACTGACAGCTGAAGCAGAAAAGGAACTGACAATGATTGAGGAAAAATTACAGGAAGCACATGTGGATAGGGTGAACCCAAATCTTAGCTGCATCCTAGTCATATTGCCTTCCAGAATCTCTCCTACAGGGATTCTAATGCAGAGGGAAGATATTATTTTAGAATGGATATTTATACCCAATAAACCAAGTAAAAAATTAAAAACTTATGTGGAAAAAGTCTCTGAATTAATTATCAAAGGTAAGCTGAGACTTCGTCAACTAGCAGGTATAGACCCAGCAGAAATTATAGTGCCTTTTACTACTGAAGAAATAAAAAAGTTATGGGAAGACAATGAACCGTGGCAAAGAGCTTGTGCTAATTTTTTGGGAGAAATTAATAGCAACTATCCCAAAAGTGGTAGACTTAACCTTCTAAAGAGAACTTCTTGGATTCTTCCTAAAATTGTACATGATGCTCCAATAACTGGAGCCCGTACGTTCTATACTGATGCAAATAAATCAGGGAAAGCAGGTTACAAGTCAGATGAATTGAGTAAGGTGGAACAAAGCCCTTATAATTCTGTCCAGAAAGCAGAATTATATGCCATTCTTATGGTGCTAAGGGATTTTAAAGAACCTCTTAATATAGTTACAGATTCACAATATGCAGAAAGAGTTATCTTGCATATTGAAACCGCTGAATTTATACCAGATGACACAGAGTTGACTTCATTGTTTATCCAGGTACAGGACATAATCAGGAACAGGCTTTGTCCGATGTACATAACACACATCCGGTCCCATACAGGTCTACCTGGTCCTCTAGCACAAAGCAACTCTGAGATTGATCAATTATTGATTGGAAGCGTGTTGCAGGCCTCGGAATTTCATAAAAAGCATCATGTCAATAGTAAATGCCTAAAGAAAGAATTTTCCATTACTTGGCAACAAGCTAAGGACATTATAAAGAGATGTCCTACTTGTTCTTTCTATAATCAAACACCATTGCCTGCAGGGAGTAACCCAAAGGGTACTAAGAGAAATGAAATCTGGCAGATGGATGTGTTCCACTTTATGGAATTTGGTAAATTAAAATATGTACACCACACCATAGACACGTATTCAGGTTTTCAATGGGCTACTGCCCTGAGCTCAGAAAAGGCAGATTCAGTAATCACACATTTATTGGAAGTTATGGCCATCATGGGTATACCTGCACAAATAAAGACAGATAATGGTCCAGCATATGTATCTAAGAAAATGAAACGCTTTTTTGATTATTATAATATAAAACACATTACAGGTATACCAAATAATCCTACAGGTCAGGCAGTTATAGAAAGATCAAATCGTACTATAAAGGATATGCTGAACAAACAGAAAGGGACCGAAAATACCCCCAGAAATAGATTACATAATGCTTTATTAACCTTGAATTTTCTTAACGCTAATGAGAAAGGAACGACAGCAGCAGAAAGACATTGGATAATGGAAAAGTCTGCTGAACTAAATCAACCGATTTATTTCAAAGATGTGCTGACCTCTCAATGGAAGCCAGGAGATGTGCTACGTTGGGGAAGGGGTTTTGCTCTTGTTTCCACAGGAGAAGAAAAATTGTGGATACCATCAAAATTAATAAAGTTTCGATTTGAAGAGGAGAAACCTCTTGGAAAGGAGAAATGACAACTCATCCACGACGATATTCATACAGGTGGTAAGAAAAACATATAGAATGGGGGCAGGGTTCTGTTCTTATCTCCACAGGAAAACACTCACCTTTGAAAAATTCAAGGGACCATGGATATTTGGATACTGACAGATGGAAAAATACCTGCCCAATAGGAAATATCAAGAAAACTGAATGGGTAAGTAACACGTACTAAACCATATTTCTAAATTTATAAAGCTGGTTTTGAAGTTGGACTCTGGCTCAGTCCTGCTCCAATTCCAAGCCTGTTAGTAAGAGAAAAACCCAGAGTTTCTGGAGGTTCTGTCTCATGTCAAGAGCCGTGATATGGGACAGAAAGAAATATGAGTTTAGAAAACATCTTTGCTTTTCTTCATATCTATCATACCTTTCATTGAATATATCTATCATGCCTTTCATTGAATATATGTATATATATATATGCCTATATGATTAATGTTTAAGTTTTTTACAATAATCAATGAGTCTTTTCTGAAGTGACATTTGAAGTTTCCAGGAAGAAGATGGGGCCCCACAACAACAACTCTACCTGGTTGATATGACGTCATGATACTGATAGCGCTACTACAAGACCTGTTTTGGGTACCAGCTGCACAAGAAGATCCCAACTTGGTTAGCTGAAATGGTGCACATCTTGTACAACATTCTGGCCAGACCTCCACAAAATACTCAGAGACTATTTGCAATTTTAAAAGACATTGATCTTGAAATTTAACCATCATTTTACTTCCACAGGATCCCCCAGAAAGAACATCGCCCCCATGACAGCTGGAAGTAATTCTAGAGGACGACGTCCCCTCTCCCAGTAAAGTTTGTCCCTGGGTTTACGGGTTTAGGGACATCATTTAGGGGTTGGGAGGTTGGGGGAGGAATTTTATAAGCTCAGGGATCATTTTGAAAAAAAAAAAGAGGGTGATGGGATAATAGATTTGTAATTGTGAGTTATAATTTTTAGACAAATATATTGGTATTGATACTTGTATATTGATACAAAGTTAAATTATATTGACTATTGTATGCATGCATGTTTCTACCCCTGTTTAAAATATTTTTTTATGTATTGACATATATTGTATCGATATTTACCATATTGCAATGTATATTTGTACATTGTTTATATTTGGAGGTCATTATCCTCATTTGTTACACAGATGTTTATTGATGTTTATTGTCTTAGTCTTTAAGTTAGATAGATATTGAGAATTATATAGATTAATAGTCATCTAAGTTTGCCATTTATAATTAGACTAATTAGGTTATTTAGATATATAGAGATTATACTCAGTATAGATAGATGATCTTCAACCTCCTCAAAGAGCTGTAGAAAATGGCCTTTAATCTAACTCAGAGTTTTGTGGTAGTGAGACACAATTGCTCCTGGCAACACCGCTCTATTCCCAAGAGAATGTTGAGCACCAAAGACACTCCACCTGGAGCCTTTCTTTTTGACAGAACTGGCCTTGGGGCAAAGAAATGCCCATACCTCAACCACTGACAGAGATACAGAGTGTGCATCAATGGATAAAACAGGACTGTCATATCCTGCCAAGACAGGGTAAGATAGTTTTGCAAAGTTGCTTGCCTTTGAAAATGGTATGTCAGTGATGTTAGGCCTTAGCCAAAGTTGGTTGCTTCAATGCTGCAAATGTGACTTTGGGTGATTGCCCAGGTAGCTAGTTGTCCCTGTGATTTGTTGCAGGTTTTGGAAGTTGTTTTACTGAACTTCCTAATTACCCAGGTAACATTATTTCCCTTCTCAGATCTTTGATGGGGTTGAAGACTATATAACTATAGTTACTTTTCTCTCATGACTTGGCCAAGTTATTTATTATACAAGTCCTAAGCTAGTTAGAATAGGATATTTGTACTTATTGTATATAATTTCATAGTAGGTTTAGAACTCTCTTACTTAAACAAAAGGGGGAGGTGTTGCAGGAGGTCTTTCCGCCCCTCCAACCAATAGCTGCTGAGATATCAGCCCATTGGGGCGTGGTTTCTCTCCATTCATAAAGCCTCTATTTCCTTCCGCTCTCCCTCTCTTGACTTCCTGCTGATCTGGCGACTAGACTCTTTTTCTAGTGGTGCAGAGAGCTGTTGTCTGAGATCGTGATCTGTAAGTTTTCCCTCTTTAAATAAATACTACCCTAGTAATAGTAATCCCAAACTGGTGTGGCATCGTTCGTGGTTTACACCATTAGAGAAGTATTGCTATTATCTCCTCTTTGAAATTCTATTATAATTCTGTGCTGAAGCCATCTGGCCCTGAGTTTTTTTCTCATTGGGAGATTTTTGATGAGTGTTTATATTTCCTTAGGGGTTATACATCTATTTAAATCATTTATCTTGTCTTGATTTAATTTTGGTATGTGTTATCTATCTAGAAAGTTATCCATTTCTTTGATAGTTTCCAGTTTTGTGGAGAACAGGTTTTTGAAGTATGACCTAATGATTCTCTGGACTTCTTCCTTGTCTGTTTATGTCCCTCTTTTTGTTTCTGATTTTGTTAATTTGGATACTCTTCCTCTGCCTTTTGGTTAGTTAGTTAGTTAAGGGTTTGTTAATCTTGTCAATTTTCTCAAAGAACCAACTCTTTTTTTATTGATTTTTTGTATTTTCTCTTTTCCCCCCTATTTTATTGATTTCAGTCCTGAGTTTGATTATTTCCTGTCATCTACTGCTCCTTGGTGATCTCACTGTTTTTTTCAAGACAGGGTTTCTCTGTAGCTTTGGAATTTGTCCTGGAACTAGCTCTTGCACACCAACCTGGCCTCGATCTCACAGAGATCTTCCTGCTTTTGCCTCCTGAGTGCTGGGATTAAAGGTGTGCACCACCATGGCCCGGCTTGTGATTTTACTTCTTTTTGTTCTAGAGTTTTCAGGTGTGCTGTTACATCACTGATCTGAGGTTTCTCCAAATTCTTTATGTAGGCATTTAATGCTATGAACTTTCCTCTTAGCATTGCTTTCATTGTGCCCCATAAGTTTGGTATATTGTGCATTCATTTTCATTGAATTCTAGGAAGTCTTTAATTTATTTCTTTATTTCTTTCTTGACCTAGTGGCGCTTCAGTTGAGAGTTGTTAAGTTTCCATGAGTTTGTAGGCTTTCAATAGTTTGTGTTTTTGTTTAACTCTACCTTTAACCCATGGTGGTTCAATAAGATACAACAGTTATTCTAATTTTTTGTATCTGTTGAGATTTAATGTATGACTGAATATTTGGTCAGTTTTAGAGAAGGTTCCATGAGGTGTTGAGAAGTAGGTACATTCCTTTGTGTTTGGGTGAAATGTTCTGTATATATTTATCAAGTCCATTTGAGTCATACATTTGTTAGTCCCCTTATTTCTCTGTTAAGTTTCTGTCTGAAAGACCTGTCCATTAGTGAGAGTGGGGTGTTGAAGTCTCCCATTATTACTGTGTGGGGTTTGATGTGCGATTTAAGCTGTAGTAATGATTCTTTTAGAAATATGGGTGCCCTTATATTTGGGGCATAGACATTCTGGATAGAGACTTCTTGATGTTTTTTTTTCCTTTGATGAAGATGAAATGTCTTTCTACATCTCTTGTGCCTAATTTTAGCTTGAAGTTTATTTTGTTAGATATTAAAATAGCTATACTGGCATGCTTCTTAGGTCTATTTGATTGGAAAATATTTTTTCAACCTTTTATTCTGAGGTAATGTTAGTCTTTGAAGTAGGTGTGTTTCTTGTATGCAGGAGAAAAATGAATCCTGTTTTTGTATCCACTAGCCTGTATTTTGTATTTTTAGCATGTGTCTTTTTTATTGGTGAATTAAGTCCATTGATATTAGGAGATGTTATTCACCAGTGATTGTTAATTTCTGTTTTTTTTTTCTTATAAAAGTAGTTTTTAATAAATTGATGTATTTCAATGTTGTAACATGATAACCCAATGCTGTATCAAGGTAGCAAAAGTGAAGGTTCCTGATGTTTTATAAACACTGGATGACATTCCACTTCACAGGAAATTCTCTTCAGGTCCAAGAAGATTCATTGACAGCTGTCCCAACTGTTGACAGTGGAGATGTGTGTGTATAGAATGAGCAGATAATCAAAGTCTAACAATCGAGCTACACTCTCAAACCCATACTGATAAGAATGAGGTGTAATGGCAGGACGGCCAAATGCTGACAAAAACTAACTTTTAAAATTAGTCATTTAAAGCAAACATAGCATATACCAAAGCTACAGGAAATAGATAATGGAGTTGTAAGACGACACATGGGTTAGAGCCCTGAAGCAGTGAATGTGCTTCTACCCGTCTTGTGACAGAAGAAGCCATGGAAAGAGTTCTGCAGCTGTCCGTGGTGTGATCTCTACACACAATGCTATCAATGGACTACACCTGGGATTCCCTGCTCTGTAAGATGCTGGTGATGGGTAAGATGCTATTGCTGTGAGTCAGAGCAATAGTTGGCTGGAGCTCAGGCCTGGAGGTGCTCTAGGACAATCACCACCTGCTACCGTCCCATGTTACACTTCTAAAGCTGATGCCCCCAGTGTGGGTTAAAAAACCCAAGCATATTTAAAACAAGTACCAGAAACCAGCTGTCTGATCTTTTACAGCTATTACTGTTCAACCCTCCAGGAGAAATGGTTTCACTTGGTTACAACTACAGAAGCTATACTGGACTCCATGGATCACATATGAATTCATGACTGCAGTTCTGACCTGGGATTTTTTTCTTATGAGTTCTGGTTGAGAAAAAGATTGCTTTCATCCAAGGGCAAGAGAAGAAAAATTAATAAAACCCATTCTTAATTTGCACTGTAGAGAAGGTCCTCACTAAATGAGATTCTTTCTCTTTCAACCTCAATCAAGTACACTAGATTGCAGGAAGCCTCATGTCCAGACTCTGACCTGCTCACTGTCAGGTAACTGGTGCAGGCATTCTTTATTTCCCAGAAGACCTTTATATCTCTTCAAATGCTACAGACATCAGCAAGTCACTTGTGTGTTGAGCTGCTGAAATATGGGTGAACAGAGAAGAGCTGTTCCTGGTTATTTACCCAGAAATGTCTGAGGGGCCATTCCCTCGGGTCAACAGCAGATTCAGAACATATCTCAATGGGTGAGAAAACATCATGATCCATATTATTAAAAAAAAAAAACTCCAAGTGAACCACATCAAGCATTACCTACTAACCTGGGCTTGAGGGCTAGGTCTCTTCTTTTAGTGAACAACCTCCTGGAGAGCATTAGTGTTTTGTCCTAAGTCTCATTTTCAGACCTGAACTAAGTCAACTCTTCATAAAGACCACATATTCTGTCCTGCTGCACGGTTCCTGAAACACAGGCTCTGCCCCCCACGGAGCAGAGCGACTTGCACCGGCTTTCCTCTTTGGACACAGAACAGTCAAACAGCACAAAGTGGCTTCATTTTCCTCAGGCCAGTGTTTATAACCCAAGGTTTACTTTCCCTAAAGAGGGTGTGCTTACATTAAGTATCAATCAAAATCAGCTCATGGCAAAGTTAAAGATGTAATTTACTCAAAGATATGTATCCTCACACAGAGAAATGTGACTTTCACACTAATGAAGTATCTAAAGCCGCAGTCAGTACCTTGGATGTTTCTATGCTGCATCCACTACTTTACACAGGACACTCTCTCTTAAGGCAGAACATTGATTGTGACATGTAATGATTGGTTCTTACATCCAAGGGTCAACTGGGGGTAGACTCTAGCAAACAACTTCCTTACTAAAGAAGATTTAGCTGTAGCGACAACTTCATTCCTATGATTATATTATGTAAGAGACACATTTGAGAGAACATAAAAAGATGAATTTAAAACACACAAAAATATGATTTTTCAACAAGAGATCAATGAAAATAGAATTTCTATTATGAGGCGAAACTATTCTCATCATGAACTAATAAACTCCAACAAGCCATTTCTGGTATGGTGTACACAAAGTATTAAATATTAAAGAATTACCTTTGGGGGGTGTTTCTTTAGACTCTAGTTTTCAATGTCTAGTATAAAAGGTAGCCTGGATAGTTAAAAAGCAGTTTAATGTCAGTTCATACTGCTGCTCAGGAAGCTAGGTTAGGATACTCCCGCCCCACCCAAAACATCCTGGGCAGGGAGTTTAGTATGTATTAAAATAAAAATGAAGCCCCTCCTCAACACATGTGCAAAAACACTTGTCAGTTGTAAGAGTATCTTCCATGAAAACATCTTCATTATAGTATCAAGGCATTAAGCCAGGCAGATACAAGAACACCACCCCGCTGAGGTGGGCGTATTTGGGATGAAACCAGCTGCTCCACAGGCACCCTGGGAAATGTGCTACTCAGACTAGGAAGGGGCAGAGTGGAACTGACCTAGGGCTCCAAGCCCTCGGGCTGTGTGTGTGCTCCTTCATGTCAGGCCAGTTTGGATCCCTGTATCTGGGCACCAAAAATGGTAACAAAACAAATACAAATCTAACATACAGCTTTTAAGCAGGTGATGGGAACTGTAACCATGCAAGTACCTCTTCAAGTGCCTACTTTTTATGCTGTAGTTCTGGCGATTTTCAGGATGTGTACAAAGATGACCTGCCTAATTTCTGAAGATGAAGGTTTTCTTCTTTCATGGTGGCAGAAGTCCATGCAAGATTTGTAAACAGTGATACAAAATACTGTAAACGTAATTTAACAGAGCTCATATAAAACAGAGGAAGTGAATCCAAATTTACAAGTGGATTAAAAAAAAAAAAGAGGGCAGCTTCATAGAAAGTTTTCCCTCCTGCGCCAAGTGATTTTTCTTTCTTCTTCTTCTTTTTTTTGTTTTTGTTTTTGTTTTTGACTACAAATATAATCCTGAGCTGAAAAACTGGGATTTGGGGGAGAGCCATCTTTGCATACAAAATATCCAAAGAACATTGACTCTCTTTTGTTTTCTCTAGTGATATTCAACTGCCAGAGACAGTTCTGAAGGTGTGACTTTGGAGATGCTCATAGTTTAGTGTGACGCCCAGTTCTGGCACCAGCTGCAGCACTTGCCATGGCAGCGGATGCGGCTGAATCCTCTGCTTCTTCCAGTTCATCCTGGAGCTCTTGGCTGACTCTAGACTGCAGTGCAGAAGGAGTGAGCCACTCCTTTGGGAGGCAACTCTGTAGAAAGGGTATACAGGAGCTGAAGTAGGCCAGTCGGTTGATCCAGCGAGGAATCTCTTTCCCACAAAGAATCTCTGATAAAGCTGAAGAAAAGTGATTGCAGTTTTTGTGCATCAAATGGTAGGCATTGCCTTTATACTCTTTCCCCAGTTCTTCTACAATCTTTTCTATATCGTCTTCTAGAAAGTCCGTACTCCCTAAAACAACAGCTTCTTTAAATTTAAATGTTTCTCCTAGTTCAGAAGCATTTCCTGGGGAAATTTCAAATATTCCAGAAAAAGGGTAAGGATGGCCACCATAAGCAAATTCTCTGCCATACACTTCAATTCCAGAATGAAAAACTCCAATTCCAATAGATGATGTGTATTCATTCATCCAGTACATGTCGTACACGTTGAGCACCACTAACTGGTTAGCCCCCATCCTCCTCCCTGTGGCCGCCGCCTCGTCCTCCAGCCGCTCGGTCTCCGCGGGGCGGAGGCCGCTGCCACCCCCGCGGGCGCTTCTGGCAGGGCACGAGCCGGGCACTAAGCGTCCAGCCCGGCCCGCCGCAGCTGAGGCGGAAGCATCCGGCAGCCAGGGACGCTCCCGGGAGCCGCTGACGGAGACCCGTGTGAGGACCGGGACGGACCGGTGGAGAGCCCGCTCTGGCTCAGGCGCCTCCCCTCCTCTGTTTTTTTTTTTTTTTTTGTTGTTGTTTTTTTTGTGGTAGTAGTGGTAGTGTGTGTGTGTTCCTTTCTTTGGGTTTGGCTGTTGTGAGATTATCTACTGTGTGTGTTTTTGTGGGTGAGGCTAACTTCTTTGGGTTGGAGTTTTCCTTCTAGTACATTCTGCAGTGCTGGATTTGTGGATAGGTATTATTTAAATCTGGTTTTGTCATGAAATATCTTGTTTCCTCCTCCTACGTTGACCGAAAGTTTTGCTAGGAATAGTAATCTGGGATGGCATCCATGTTCCCTTAGTGTCTGTAAAAAGTCTGTCCAGGACGTTCTGGCTTTTAGAGGCTCCATTGAAGTAGTCGGGTGTAATTCTGATAGGTCTACCTTTGTATGTTACTTGCCCCCTTTTTTTGCACCTCTTAAAATTCTCTTTATTTTTTATATTTAGTATTTTGATTATTATGTTGAAAGAGGACTTTTTTTTTTTTTTTGGTCTAGCCTATTTGGTACTCTGTAAGCTTCCTGCACCTTTGTAGGCATACCTTTCTTTAGGTCGGGAAAGTTTTCTTCTATGCTTTTGTTAAGTGTTCTCTGTACCCTTAGCTGAGATTCTTCTCTTTCTTCTATCCCTATTATTCAGTTTGATCTTTCTATGGTGTCTCAGATTTCCTGGATGTTTTGTGTTAGGAATTTATTTGAATTGACATTTTCTTTGTCTAATGGAACTATTTTCTCTATCATATTTTCAATGCCTGAGATTATTGTTTCATTTTTTATATTCTGTTGGTGATGCTTGTATCTGTAGTTCCTATTTACTTCCCTAGATTTTACATTTCCGGAATTTCCTTCGTTTGAATTTTCTTTATTGTTTCTATTTCAGTTTTCAAGTCTTGAATCACTTCCTCGACCTGTTTGATTGTTTTTTTTTTTTGAGAGAATATTGACCCCAGTTTAACAGTGCATACATATTATGAGAATTATTTAGCATTCTTTTTATTTATTAGATTAAAAAAAATAGCAATCCAAGTTCCCACTTCCTCCTCTTCTCCCATTCCCTCCACACACCTTCCAACCCCACCCTCCTCTAATCCTTAGAGAGGATAGGGAACATTGCCTTGTGGAAGGTTCTCCCTACTATATCTAGGTTGAACAAGGTATACATCCAAATAGAATAGGATCCCAAAAGTCAGTACATGCAGTGGGGGTAAATCCTGGCGCCACTGCCAGTGGCCCCTCAGTCTGCCCCAGCTATACAACTGTCAATCCCATTCAGAGGAACTAGTTTGGTCCTATGCTTGTTCCTTCCCAGTCTGGCTGGAGTTGGTGAGCTCCCATTAGCTCAGGTAGACTGTTTTAGTGGGTGTACCCATCATGGTCTTGACCTCCTTGCTCATCTTCTCATTCCTTCCACTCTTCAACTGGACTTTGGGAGTTCAGTCCAGTGCTTCAATGTGGGTCTCTGCCTCTGCCTCTATCAATTGCTGGATGAAGGTTCTATGGTGATATTTAAGATATTCATCAGTCTAACTACAGGGAAAGTCAAGATTGGGCCCCCTCTCTTCTATTGCCCAAAGTCCCAGGTAGGGGTCATCCTTTTGGATTCCTGGGAATTTTTCTAGAGCCAAGTTTCTGCTAACCCTATAATGGCCCCCCCAATCAAGATATCTCTCCTTGTTCTCATCTCTGTCCTTCTTCCATCTTGACTATCTTATTCTCTCAAGTTCTCTACCCTTCCCCTCTCTTCCCCCTCTTCTTCTCCTACCCTCAACTCTCCCCTCATCCCCATACTCCCAACCCTGCCAGTCAATCCTCTCCATTTCCAATTTCCAGGTGGGTCTCTCTCTATTTTTTTTTTTTGGGTCACCTTATTACTTAACTTCTTTAGGATCATGAACTATAAGGCTCAATGTCCTTAGTTTATAGCTAGTATTCACTTATGAGTGAGTACATACTATATTCATATTTTGGGGTCTGGGTCACCTTACTTGGGATAGTGTTTTTCTAATTCCATCCATTTGCATGCAAATTTCAAGATGTCATTTTTTTTTTCTAGGAGTAGTACTCTAATGTGTCACATTTTCTTTATCCATTCTTTGGTTGAGGGGCATCTAGGTTGTTTCTAGGTTCTGGCTATTGCAAATAATGCTGCTATAAACATAGTTGGACAAATGATTTTGTAGTATGATTGAGCATCTTTTGGGTATATACCCAAGAGTTGTATTGCGAATCCTGTGGTAAGTTGATTCCCAAATTTCTGAGAAACCATTATACTGATTTCCAAAGTGGTTGTACAAGTTTTCATCCCCACCAGCAATGGATGAATGTTCCCCCTTACTCCACATCCTCTCCAGCATAAGCTATCACCAGTGTTTTTGATCTTAGCCATTCTGACAGGTGTAAGATGGTATCTCAGTTGTTTTGATTTTCATTTCCCTGATAGCTAAGGATGTCAAGCATTTTCTTAAATATCTTTTGGACATTTGAGATTCTTCTGTTGAGAATTCTCTGTTTAGTTCAGTACTCCAGTTTTTGTGTTATTTAGAATTTTAATGTCTAATTTCTTGAGTTCTTTATATATTTTGGAGATCAGTTCTTTGTCTGATGTTGGGTTGGTGAAGATCTTTTATCATTCAGTAGGCTACCTTTTTCTCTTAATGACTGTGTCATTTGCTTTACAGAAGCTTCTCAGGTTCAGGTGGTCCCATTTATTTATTGTTTCTCTCAATGTCTGTGATACTAGGGTTATATTTAGGAAGTGGTCTCCTGTGCCCATGCATTTAAGACTACTTCCCACTTTTTCTTCTATTAGGTTCAATGTGGTCAGATTTATATTGAGGTCTTTAATCCATTTAGAGTTGAGTTTTGTACATTCTGATAGATATTCTTCTACATGTTGACATCCAATTATGCCAGCACCATTTGCTGAAGACATTTTCTTTTTTCCATTGTGTAACTTTAGCTTCTTTGTCAAAAATCAGGTGTTCATAGGTGTGTAGATTTATATCTGTGTTTTCGATTTGATTCCATTGGTCAACCTCTCTGTTTTTATGCCAATACCAAGCTGTTTTCATTACTGTAGCTGATGATGTCAGAGCTTGATGTCAGGAATGGTAATGCCCCCGGAAGTTCCTTTATTGTACAGGATTGTTTTTGTTTTTTTCATATGAAGTAGATTATTATTCTTTCAAGGTCTGTGAAGAATTGTGTTGGGATTTTGATAGAGATTTCATTGAATCTATTGATTGCTTTTGGTAGGATAGCCATTTTTATTATGTTGATCCTACCTAATCAAGAGCATGGGAGATCTTTTCATTTTCTGGTATCCTCTTCAATTTCTTTCTTCAAAACTTAAAGTTCTTGTCAAATAGGTCTTTCACTTCTTTGATTAGTGTTACCCCAAGATATTTTTTGTTATTTGTTGCTATTATGAAAGGTGATGTTTCTTTGATTTCCTTCACAGCTTCTTTATATTTTGTGTATAAGAGGGCTACTGATTTTTTTTGAGTTGATCTTGTATCCTGCCATATCAATGAAGGTATTTTTCAGCTGTAGGAGTTCTCTGGTAGAGTTTTTGGGGTCACTTATATACACTATCATATCATCTGCAAATAAAATAAAGTTTGACTTCTTCCTTTCCAATTTGAATCCCCTTGATCTCCTTCAGTTGTCTTATTGCTTTGCTAAAACAAGAACTATGTTGAAAAGATATGAGAGAATGGAAGCCTTGTCTTGTTCCTGATTTTAGTGAAATTGCTTTGAGTTTCTCTCCATTTAATTTGATGTTGGCTGTTGACTTGCTGTATATTGCTTTTATTATATTTAGATATGTTTCTTGTACTCCTGATCTCTCCAAGACCTTTATCATGAAAGGGTGTTAGATTTTGTCAAATGCTTTTTCAGCATCTAATGAAATGATCATTTGGTGTTTTTCTTTCAGTTTATATGATGGATTACATTGATAGATTTTCATATGTCAAACCATCCTTGTATCTCTGGGATGAAGCCGACTTTATCATAGTGGTTGTTTTTTTTTTTTTGATGTGTTCTTAGATTTGATTGCCAGTATTTTATTAATATTTTCATCAATGTTTGTGAGGGCGATTGGTCTGTAATTCTCTTTCTTGGTTGAGTCTTTGTGTGGTTTTGGTGTCAGGATTATGTGGAACAATTTGAGGAGTATAGGTATTAGGTCTTCTTGGTAGTTCTGGTAGAATTCTGCATTAAAACCATCCGGCCCTGGACCTTTTTTGGTTGGGAGGTTTTTGATGACAGCATCTATTTCCTCATGACTTATAAGTTGATTTAAATTGCTCACCTGGTCTTGATTTAATTTTGGTATATGGTATCTATCTAAAATTGGTATATGGTATCCATTTCTTTTATATTTTCCAATTTTGTGGAGTACAGGTTTTTGTAGTGTGACCTAATGATTCTCTGAATTTCCTCAGTATCTGTTGTCATGTCCCCCTTTTCATTTCTGATTTTGTTAATTTGGATGTTCTCTTGCTGCCTTTTGATTAGTTTGGATAAAGGTTTGTCTATCTTGTTGATTTTCTCAAATAACCACCTCTTTGTTTCATTGATTCTTTGTATTGTTTTCTTCATTTTTATTTTGTTGATTTCAGCTCTCAATATGCTTATTTCCTGTCTTCTACTCCTCCTGGGTGAGCCTGCTTCTTTTTGTTCTAGAGCTTTCAGGTGTGCTGTTAAGTCATTAGCGTGAGCTTCCTCTGTTTTCTTTATGTGGGCACTTAGTGCTATGAACTTTCCTCTTAGCATTGTTTTTATAGTGTCCCATAGGTTTGGATATGCTTTTTCTTGGCTTCCTTTAATGAATTTATTGACTTATTCTTATTTTTTGTTTGTCCTTTGATGGAGGTGGGTCTTGTATCTTATCTGTTGCTTTCATTGGCTAACTAATAAAGAAACTGCCTGAGCCCTGATAGGACAGAAAATTAGGTAGGCGGAGTAGACAGAAGAGGATTCTGGGAAGGAGAAGCTGAGTCAAGGAGTCGCCATGATGCCCGCACTCCAGACAGAGGCAGGCTAGAATCTCCCCGGTAAGCACACCTTGGGGTGCTACACAGATCATCAGAAATGGGTTAGGTCGATATGTAAGAGCTAGCCAATAATGGGCCAGGCAGTGATTAAATGAATATAGTTTCCGTGTAATTATTTCAGGGCATAAGCTGAGCCATGCAGGCGACCGGGTGCAGGGAGGACACAGCCGGCCGCCCTTATTACTACAAATTGGCGCGCCAACGTGCTAATGAACTCCACGTAAAACCTGAGAGGGCTTAAAAAGGACATAGGGAAAATTTAAGACAGCTTTTTGCTGTTTCTGGGTTGCGTACTGCAAAGAAATTGTCCTGACTCAGCAGCAGGAAAAAACTGGCTGTTTTAAAATGCCGGCTTTCTGGGCTGTGCCGCCATTGTGATCTCTGTCTGGCTCCTGCCGGATTTGTATGGAGCATTTGGAATAAAGTGCTATGGCTTGCTTGATGTCAATGTGGACTGCTGTATGCCTGCAATGGTGCGCAGCTCAGGGGCACCAAAAGGCTCTGAGGCAGGAGTGGCTCAGCTCTGCCACGATGGACTGAGCTGGTCTCAAGCAGCAACTACCGTAATTACTGTGATAACAGCACACTTAAGGTTTAGACTTTGCAGGACACAGGCAGTACCGTATTACCCCTACATGGTGCAACTTAAGTTTTTAAGAAGTGCTTAACATTTTAAGAAATGCTCCTGGATAGTAAAAAAATTACAGATTCACAATAAAACAGATTCAGACACATCACTAAATGGATCACAGTGTTGGATGAATGTACGTAGGCTTGAGAGAGAAATAAATATATATATAGAGAAAATAAAGTTAATGCCTTTAAAAATAAAAAGGTAAAGTCTTTAAAGAGACAGAGTACAGATAGTTAAGAGAGTAAAAGAAATAAAGAAAAATAAGCCACGTAAAAATGGAAAATTCACAGAGAGTCTGGATTATGTACATTGTGTTTTCTTTAAAATTTTTGACTGTAAAGGAGCTAAGTACAGAGAGACATTTCATTATATGGGCTGCCAAGTGGAACCAGAATGGATATAAGGGTATTACGATTTCAAAATTTGGGTCTAAGGATATGATGCTTCGGAAAGGGTCTTCTTTTGTTTTCACAGAGGATGAGACCCTGTGGATTTCTTCTATTGCAATTTGGTATGATAGACCACGCCCTCCTGAAAGGTTGCTGTGAACACCCTCAAAAAATTACTTCACTCAACTGCCAACTGAGATGACCCTGACACACAGGTTATACCATAAAAGACCTAATTAACGACGCCCCCATTCAGCAGGAAGCAGTTTGGAGAGAGAAACTGCACCCATGTTCCCAAAATATTGTTTATAACTGTTCTTTTACATTTAAAGGGGGATATGATATAGATATAAATAATTTGCATTGATGTGGATTTTAAGGTCAATTTTGTTATATGTATATGTATTTCTGATCTTGATTAAGGTATTGTGATTGTATAGTTCATTTTTAAAATGTAATGTATAATTAGGAAATATAGGTTGTTGTTAAATAATCGTAAATAATAGTCAAGCTTGTAGTCATGTTAGATTTTCTAGATATATAGAGATATATTTTAGTTAGATAGACATTCTTCATATCTCTCAAAGATTGCAGAATATGGCATTTAAAATATTTTAATTTTTCATGACAACGAGACACGTCTGCTCCTGGCAGCACCAATCTACTTCGAGAGGAAGATGGGCATCGAAGAGGATCCTTATGGAGCTTGATAGCCATTTGGGCAAGAGACTGTTCTTGCCTGGACTGTTGCATAAACTGGACATAAAGAACCCACAGAGAGAGGACTGCTGAACTTGCCTAAAGGTGAGATGGTCTTTCGGGGTTCCTGACCTATGAAGAGTCTACGAGACATTCCACAGGACACAGCAGAAAATGACTGAACTGTCTTTGGAATTTCCTGCTTCATGGAACTGTCTGCTGGATACTATGGGCCTGAAGGCCAAAGATGGATGCCCCAACGGTACAGAGGAACTTTGGGTGACTGTCCAGGCAGCGAGATGTCTCTGTCATTTCTAGAGCGTTTGATTTCTTATTTACTTAGGTAGTATTATATCCTTCTGGAGTCTTTGATGGAGTTGAAGAATGGATAGATAGTTGTAGTTTTCCTTAGTTATGATAAAAGATAAAGTAGATATAAATATTGTAACTGTAATTCTTACTTGATGACTGTTTTGTTATATGTAATTTTACTATGTTGAAGTTAAAGCCTTTCTTTTTTTGTTTAAACAGAAAAAGGGGAAATGATGGAGGTGGGTCTTGTATCTTATCTGTTGCTTTCATTGGCTAACTAATAAAGAAACTGCCTGAGCCCTGATAGGACAGAAAATTAGGTAGGCGGAGTAGACAGAAGAGGATTCTGGGAAGGAGAAGCTGAGTCAAGGAGTTGCCATGATGCCCGCACTCCAGACAGAGGCAGGCTAGAATCTCCCCGGTAAGCACACCTTGGGGTGCTACACAGATCATCAGAAATGGGTTAGGTCGATATGTAAGAGCTAGCCAATAATGGGCCAGGCAGTGATTAAATGAATATAGTTTCCGTGTAATTATTTCAGGGCATAAGCTGAGCCATGCAGGCGACCGGGTGCAGGGAGGACACAGCCGGCCGCCCTTATTACTACAGTCCTTTCTTTGACTGTTTTTTTTTTTGAGACAAGGCTTCTCTGTAGCATTTGGGCCTGTTCTAGAACTATCTCTTGTAGACCAGGTTGGTCTTGAACTCATAGAGGTAGGTATTTCACTTGCTTGCAGGCTGGTGGTGACTGCCATCCTGCATACTTAACCAAGAGTAAGCCCATATTTGAATTCTTTATTTTTGTTTCACTGTGCCTTCTATCTTTGTCTGTCTGTCTGTTGTGTGAGTCTGAATCAGTACCTACTGGACTGATACCTTGTGAATCTGCCTGGACCTGTCTCTGTGTTTCTGTGTCTGCCTCACAACAGACTTTGCTCTGCATTTATTGAACAGCATGGAAGCTTCACATGGAGGAAGAAATGAGGGATACTATATAGGAATCTTTAAAAGAATTTAGATGGGAGTAAGTCACTGACTCCAACAGCCTCCAACTGAGTCAGATAACAAACAGTGTTTTAAACATCACTGCACACAGACAGACCTATAATCATGTAATTTTCAACATTTTTGGTGGATATTTGTTTCATAAAGTTGCTTTCAAACTGCTTGCTGTTTTCATTATTTATTACCATAACATACTCATATGCATTACACTTGGGTCAGGGGCACAGAAGACTACATATTTTAGAATTAAAGCTATGTATTAGCTTAGGTTGTAAAAGCTGATTACATGGAAAAATTCAAGGTAAGTAATGTTGGCTGTTGCACTGTTCTCTTAAAGGCAGGTTTAAAAAACAGGCTGAATGCCCAGTGGGATAACAGTTTAAATCTTAATGGATCAATGTGCATTAATTCTGGCCGGGAGGTCCAACAAAGCTTCCATCTCATAGGATGTAAAGGTATGGAATGTAATGTAACTCATGCATCTCTGTAGTATGGTGGACTTCTTACTTCACCCTTTGCCTCAGTTCCTGCTCCCTAGAATACAATGCCCATCTGCTTCTCCTACCTGGACTCTCTGCCTCTGACATCACAGTAGAAAAGAATCACTTCACCCTTCTAACTGCCCCTCTGCGATGTTCATTACTCAGTGAAAAGTTTTTCTTGCTTATTGATAAGAAAGGTGATGTCAACTCCCTTGACCTAAATGTCATTGTTCCTCGTTGTGATATGATTCTGTCATCCCTCTTGGGCGAAGAGCTCGGAGGAATTCAACCTTCAGCTTTGGGGAGGCTATCAACTTTGTAGCCATAATAGGGTTGTAGGTCCCATTGGCCTCTGAGTTTACATCTAGCAACCAGCATCACAGAAGAATCCTACCTACACAGGTGAGTTGCTTTCCTTCAGGTATTCACCCTGCAGAAGCTAGGACAGTGTCTGAAAGGTGGGTGAGTGCCGACTTCTGAACTGATCCTTCTCTTTCAGTGAACCGCTCCTGTATGGATTAAATGCTTGTAATGGGAAGATAAGCCCAAGACCCGTACCCAACATGGTTTGATGGAGGCTGGAGCTGAGACACTGTTCTGGATTTTGATATTTTGGTGTTCTTTTCCAAGACAGTGACAATGTATTTGTTTACAGTAATGTGGAGGGCTTGGTGACTAAAACAGTTTGTGACTGTTTCTCAGAATGCACCTGCACTTGTTTTTCATTTGGGAATCTCAGACCCTGTTTCCTGGCCTGTAAAATCTCTTCCAGAGTTTAGTTATATACAAGAACAGTTTGAGAGGTGTTTGATAGCCTCTGAAAACTCTACTTCCCCCTGGAGCTTTATATATATGCAGACTACTTTATTTTCACTTTTTGGAAATGCCTGTGTAAAGTGGCATAGTGAGAAATTAATATTTGTTTAGAGGGCTTCTTGTTCTGGGCTGTGAAAAGAGGAGTAAGTGGTAAAACACTGTTTCAATATCTAAATTTCAAGTCTGTGGCCATTTTCCTAAATAAATGAATGCCACCTCATGTCACTAAGGCCCCTGCTATTTCAATGTCCCCCAGACACAGATGTTCATGGCCTCCAGAGTTTACTTTTTATTCATTTAGTTCTGAGACAGGCTCTCTTTACATAGTCCTGGCTGTTCTGGACCCTGTTATGTAGACCAGGTCAGCCTCAAAGTCTCAGAGGTCCTTCTGACTCTGCCTAAAATGTCTTGGAATGAAAGGCATGTGTCACCATTCCTAACACATATATCATATTTGAATCAAACAGATGTGTCAATTACTATTGGGTTATGTGTTATGTACCCATTGCATCTTGAACTGACCGTATTCTAATATCTGTCAATTTCTGCAACATTTATCACTATATTCATTAAATTTTATATCCCACAGTTAAAATGGATGCTATTGTTCAGTGTTTCCATGTTGTGTCTATTGTGCTTTAATTTTAGTACAACAAGGTGCAGAATCTCAACAGAGATCGTCCTAATGAATAAATGCATTCATTGCACCCTGTTTTAAACACATTCACAAGGTCCTTGTTATTTCCTTTTTTGTATAGTTGATTAAGTATTATGGGTTATATTTTAAGTTATATGCAATATGTTAAAAGATTAGAAAGTAAATTTGAAAACACTTACAGGCAAACATAAGCATGTATATGTATACACAGACATATGCAAATTCAGTTCCTTGTGAGTGTCCTGACAAAGAAGAATTCAAATGTTTTCTTTCCCGATATCTGTTGGTCACTAGTTTCTTTTCTTGGTTGTTATTACTCTCTATTTTTCATTCTCAAATTTGGTTGTGCTTTTATTATTCTCTATTGTGTTTTCTCATTTTTTATCATTGGAGAAATTTGTGTAATATATTTTGACCATTTTCATATGCCCACTCCCAGGTTTACCATCTTTCTCTACTATCCATCTTTGTATCTTTTTTAGCTTTCAGCCCTTAAAGCACAGTTTGTCCTGCCCACCTGCTTTTGGGAGTGTTACCATCCACTGACTCATTGTCAATCTATTAGGGGACACATTTTAAAAGAAGCAGACTCCCTCTTTTCTAGCAGTTATCGGTTGTCAACGGAATCTTAGTTAGGGGTTATTATTTTCTCTGGAGTCAGACAATTTCCTTTATGGTAAGTCTCTGCCTTTTACTAGTTGCTGGGATCTTGGAAACCTGTAGTGTATCTGCATCCAGGACACTTGTCAGAATGTAGCTTGATTATTACACCCTGTACACTGTGGAATTTAAACCAGCTGTTAATTCTAAAGTACTTGAAAATGCTAACATCTATTGATAGCAATATGAAGATCAGCTTTTACCACAATGTCTGGCTAAGTATCTGCAAATCAAACAACAGGAATTGTTAGGACCTAGGAAACTTCTTACTGGAAGGAAACATTTTAACACCACTTATGAAGCTAAGATGATAGTGACTATGCAGTGCAGTGTTTGAAATGCTAAGAAGAGAACACTGCAACTTGTGTAACAGGTGCTCTCTGCGCCTGTTGTGCAGTGACCCAAGACCGTGACAGAATGGCCTCCAGAGACCTGACTGTGGGCTTCGTCTTCTTGTCCCAGACGGCACTGGGAATGTTGGCGAACTCAGTCTTACTTTCTTGTTTTATCATTGCTGATTTCTCTGGAATCAGGGTGAAACCCACAGACATGATTGTCAAACACTTGACCATAGCCAACTTCATTGTTCTCTGCAAAGGAATCCCCCAGACAACAGCTGCTTTTAGTAAGACTTACTTTCTAGATTATGTTTCATGTAAACTTACTTTATATTTTCATAGAGTTGCCAGGGGAGTATCCCTTGGCACCACATCCCTGCTGAGTGTCTTTCAGGCCATCACCATCAGCTCCAGTAATTCCAAATGGGCACAGTTCAAGGCCAGAGCTCCCAGGATCATTGGTCCTTCCCTGGGCCTGTGCTGGGCCCTCCAGATGTTGCTATATGCCTTCATTCCCTTGTACACAACTGACATAAGGGCTGGAAGAAATGTTACTGGGATAAAATATTTTGGATACTGTGCTGTTGTGAACCCTGGAAGTTTAATTAACTCAGTTAATGCAATTCTATTGACATCCAATGATGTCATGTTTTTGGGATTGATGATGTGGGCCAGTGGCTATATGATGTTTATCCTGCACAAACACAAGCAGAGGGTCCAACACATCCATAGATCCCTGTCTTCTAAGTCATCATCTGTGACCAGGGCCACCCAAAGCATCCTCACCCTAGCGAGCAGCTTTGTTCTCTTCTATGTACTCTCTATTGCCTTTACATCATACCTGTCTGTGATCGATGGGACCATTCAGTGGCTGTCAAATACCAATTTAGCCATGGCTATGTGCTTTCCAGCATTCTGCCCTTTTCTGCTGATCAAACACTATGCTTCCTTTTCCTGTCTCTGCTGTACCTGTTCTCGCCAGACAACACAGTGTGCTTGTGTAGTCAGAGAGCTCTAAAAGCTGTGCTGTCTGCATTCCTCTTTCCATGTCATCTACTCAGTTCCGTTCTGTGAACCCACTGTCAACATCAACCTTCAGAGTAGACACAGATTGTCTACAAAGTTTCTCCCAATACAGTTTGCAATTTAGTCTGGGACACAGGCAATCCATTCTTTATAATGTGAGTGCTGAGATAATCACCACTCATTGTTTTTGTGGAGAATACCATAGCAGCAGAGAAAACTAAGCTGTGGGGACTCTGTGCATTATCCTGATTAAGGTGAACTTCCTTGAGGATGGGATGTCAATCAAAATTCTCACCTTCTGTCCAAAAGTTAACCAGGTCTCTCTCTGTCCCTTGCCTATGGATCAGAGTGTTAATTGCTCAGCTACTTTCCTGCCCCATGTCTGCCTGTTTGATGCTACATTTCCTGATAAAATGAAAATTGACAAATCCTCTGAGACTGAGAAAGCCCTCAATTTAATGCTTTTAAAAATTTTTTCATGCTTCATGACTGCAATAGTAACCCTAAATTCGAAGTTGGTATTGGGGGTTGGGATATTGCTGTGACAAGTATGACAATGCTATTATTTGGAGGAATATGGAAGACTTTGGGATTTTGGACCAGTAAAATATGTGAATGCTGTAAGTAGGGTTTCCCAAACCATCCTATAGAAGCTTGGAAGCCAGAACTGCCAAGAGTAATTAATGCTGACTCTGGAGAGCCAGCTAGAGACTTTAGAGGGAACTAATACTACAGACCACTCTTGTGATATTTTTTTTAAAGAAGTAGTTGCTTTTTTGCCCATGACCTAAAAATCTGACAGAAGCTAAATCTAAATTGAAGAGCTTTGGATGAATGTCTTTGGCAGAGAAAATTCCAAGACTGTGTTTGTCAGTGATCACTCTTACGCAATCTTCTGAAAAAGAGCAGATGGGGTCAAAAGAGATCCAAAATGTTCAGTGTGAGGAGAAAAAGAGCAGCAGGGCACATGATATGGGAGTCAAGCCCTATTATCAAAGAGATGAAAATGCTGCTTGCTGACTGGAATACAAGGTGTGGTACTCTTTGGGTGAGATCCAAGTCAGCTAAGCCTGCAACCTGCAAAAGAAAAAAAAAACCCGAGGGATTTCCTAGGGCTAAACAAAAGCAAAAAGTTTATGCAGATGTAATACAAAGAAAGAGCTACGTTCCCGACAAGAAAGCCTAAGAATTTGGCAGCATCTGCCATGTGGTTCTGCCTTTAGAGTCATGAAGGATACAGAAGTATATGAACTGTGGAAACTTCCTCTGAGATTAAGGAAAACTACTGATGTCAACCAAGCATGCAGCAGTGGAGGACCTGCATGGAGGCCTGGAAGGCCTTTGTATGAAACTATGAAGGTGAAGTCTGGATTGCCATGGAGACCGCAGGATGTTGGAGATGCCAGAATGAGAGGATGCTGGCCAAGGAGAGGTGCAGACATGGTGTGGAATCAAGAGAGATAAGTGTGTTGTCTTCAGCACTGCTTAATGGTGTGTGAGATGTGAAGAGCCATCTAATAAGCCTTTGACATTGGACATAGAGATACAGAATTTGGATTGTGCCCTACTGGATTTTGTCTTTCTTCTGTATTGTATTTTCTCACTATGTTCCTTACCTTTTGGAAAGGTAATATATATTCTGTGTCACTAGATGTTGGAAGTGTGTAATTTGCCTTTTTATGTTATGAAGGTTACAGTGAAAAGATGGCTTTAAGTCTCAGAAAAGTCCTGAGACGCTGAAAGAGGATGGAGACTTTCAAAGTTGTACTGAATGAGTTTTTTTTTTTAATAAAAAAAATTGTATTTACTTAGAAGCATTCAGAATGTCAACAAAACAGCTGCAATTTTTTTTTGCAATTACAGAGTGGTATTCAGTTAACAGAACAACAATTATCTTCGTATAAGCTGCATCAGAGACAACTGAAAATGAAAAAAAAAACCAAAAAAAAAACCTACCGTCCCCATATATAACTAATTTGTGCTGTGCACCAACAAGAACCTGCTTTAAATTTCCATGCCAATTTACAACCCCCAGACTGTACGAGGCAAGGTTAGTGGCTATTGAAAATACCACTAGGACAGGGCTATCTAAAGACACATTCGGTAGTGTGTTAACTATACAAAAAAAGACACTGTACAGTTTAAAAACAAATCTTACACAGCCTTACATTTCAATTTTTTTCTTTAAAAGGAGTGAGTTGTGTACAGGGGGGTTAAATGCTTTATAGACAAGAAAAAAAAACTTCGCTAGAACCAACTTATTCATCATCATCATCTTCTTCCTCATCTTCCTCTTCTTCCTCCTCCTCTTCATCCTCTTCATCTTCCTCATCATCTTCCTCTTCCTTCTTTTTCTTGCTCTTTTCCGCCTTGACCACCCCCTTTTTTGCTGCATCGGGTTTTCCTTTAGCTCTGTAAGCAGCAATATCCTTTTCGTCCTTCTCCTTCAGCTTGGCAGCCTTCTTTTCATAGGGCTGCTTGTCATCTGCAGCAGTGTTGTTCCACATCTCTCCCAGTTTCTTTGCAACATCACCAATGGATAAGCCACGGTGTTCTCCTTTGATTTTGGGGCGATACTCAGAACAGAACAAGAAGAAGGCCGAAGGAGGCCTCTTGGGTGCATTGGGGTCCTTGAACTTCTTTTTGGTCTCCCCTTTGTGGGGATGTAGGTTTTCATTTCTCTTTCATAACGAGCCTTGTCAGCCTTGGCCATGTCTTCAAATTTCCCCTTTTCTTTAGCAGACATGGTCTTCCACCTTTCTGAGCACTTCTTGGAGAACTCTGAGAAGTTGACAGAAGCATCCGGGTGCTTCTTCTTGTGTTCCTCCCGGCAGGTTTGCACAAAGAATGCATATGAGGACATTTTGCCTCTCGGCTTCTTAGGATCTCCTTTGCCCATGTTTAGTTGATTTTCGTCCGCGAGGCACAGAGTCGCCCAGTGCCCGTCCGGCTCTCGCTTGCCCCGGCGCTGTCTCTATGGAGCTCAATGTACTGCCCTGAATGAGTTTTGCATAATGATAACGGCCTGAGAGCGGGGCAGGGAATAGAATCTGATGGTTTAAATGAAAATAGCCCCTATAGCTTCGTATATTTGAGGTTTCCAGTTGCTGGAACTGTTTAGGGAAGATTAGGAAGTGTGGTTTTGTAGTAGTAGGAGGTGTGTCAACGGCAGTGTGCTTTGCAGTTTCAAGAGCCCACACCAGACTCAGGCTTGCTCTCTCCCTCTATCTCTTGTCTGGGGATTGGGATCTAAGCTTTCCATTTAATTTGATATTAGCTGTTGGCTTGCTATATATTGCTTTTATTATATTTAGGTATGATCCTTGTATCCCTAACCTCTCCAAAACCTTTATGATAAAGGGGTGTTGAATTTTGTCAAATGCTTTTTCCGCATCTAATGAAATGATCATATAGTTTTTTCTTTCAGTTTATTTATATGATGGATTACATTGTTAGATTTTCATATGTTGAACCAGCCCTGCATCTCTGGGATGAAGCCTTCTTGGTCATAATGGATAATTTTTTAAATGTGTTCTTGGATTCTGTTTGCCAGAATTTTATTGAGAATTTTTGCATCGATGTTCATGAGTGAGATTGGTCTGTAATTCTCTTTCTTGGTTGGGTCTTTGTGTGGTTTTGGAATCAGGGTGACTGTAGCTTCATAAAAAGAGTTTGGCAATGACTCTTCTGATTCTATTATGTGAAACACATTAAGGAGTATAGGTATCAACTCTTCTTGAAACTTCTGATAAAATTCTGCATTAAAATCATCCTGGACTTTTTTTGGTTGGGAGGTTTTTATGACCTCTTCTATTTTCTTGCGACTTATAGGTCTATTTAAATTGTTCACCTGTTCTTGATTTAATTTTGGTAAATGGTACTTATCTAAAAACAAGTCCATTTATTTTACATTTTCCAACTTTGTGGCATATAAGCTTTTGTAGTAAGACCAAATAATTCACTGAATTTCCTCAGTGTCTGTTGTTATGTCCCCCTTTTCATTTCTGATCTTGTTAATTTTCTAGCTTCAACCATTTTCCTGCAAAATTCAAGATGTTGTTATGTTTTCTGATGTGTAGTAATCCATTGTGTAAATGTACCATATTAACTTATCCATTCTTCTGTCAAGGGGCATTTATGTTGTTTCCAGGTTCTGGCTATGACAAACAAAACTGCTACGAACATAATTGAGCACATGTCCTTGTGCCATGATTGAGCATCCTTTGGATATATACCCAAAAGTGGTATTCCTAGGTCTTGAGGAAGGTTGTTTCTTAATTTTCTGAGAAATCACCACACTGACATCCAAAGGGGATGTACCAGCTTGCATTCCCACCAGCAATGCAGAAGTGTTCCCTTTTCCCCACCACCTCTCCAGCATAAGTTGCCATCAGTGTTTTTGATCTTGGCCATTATTACAGGTGTAAGATGGAATCTCAGAGTTGTTTTGATTTGCATTTCTCTGATGACTAAGGATGTTGAACATTTCCTTAAGTGTTTTTCAGCCATTTTAGATTCCTCTGTTGAGAGATCTCTGTTTAGGTCTATACTCCATTTTTTTTTACTGGATTATTTGTTCTTTTGATAACTAATTTCTTGAGTTCTTTGTATATTTTGGAGATCAGACCTCTGTCTGATATGGGGTTAGTGAAGATCTTTTCTCATTCTGTAGGCTGTCGTTTCGTCTTGTTGACCGTGTCCTTTGCTTTACAGAAGCTTTTCAGTTTCAGGAGATCCCATTTAATAATTGTTTCTCTCAGTGTCTGTGCTACTGGGGTTATATTTAGAAAGTGGTCTCCTGTGCAAATGCATTCAAGTGTTATTTCCCACTTTCTCTTCTGTAAGGTTCAGTGTGGCTGGCTTTATGTTGAGGTCTATGATGCATTTTTACTTGAGTTTTGTGCATGGTGATAGATATGGGTCTGTTTTCATTCTTCTACATGTTGATAATCATCCAGGTATGCCAACAACATTTGTGAATTAAGCTTTCTTTTTTCCATTTGATATTTTTTGCTTCTTTGTAAAAAATCAGGTGTTCGAAGTGTGGATTAATATCCGGGTTGTCTATTCAGGTCCATTGATTCTCCTGTCTGTTCTTATGCCAGTACCAGGCTGTTTTCAGTACTATATCTCTGCAGTAGAGTTTGAAGTCAGAAATTTTGATGACTCCAGAAGTTTTTTTTTATTGTACAGGATTGTTTTGGCTATCCTGGATTTTTCGTTTTTCCATATGAAGTTGAGTACTGTTCTTTCAAGGTCTATGGACATGTATTGTTTAATTCTGGCTTTGCCATGAACTATCTTGTTTTCTCCATCGATGGTGATTGATAGCTTTGCTGGGTGTAGTCTTCTGGGCTTGCAGCTGTGGCCTCTTAATGTTTGCATCACATTCATCCAGTACCTTCTGGCTTTCATGGTTTCCATTGAGAAGTTAAGTCTAATTCTGATAGGTCTGCCTTTATATGTTATTTGGCCCTTTTCCTTTGCAGCTCTTAATATTCTTTTCTATTCTCTATGATTTGCATTTTTATTGTTATACGCCAAGGGCTTTTTTTTTTTTGGCCCAGTCTTTTTGGTGTTCTGTAAGCTTCTTGTACTTTCATAGGGATATCCTTGTTAGGGTAGGGAAAGTTTTTTTCTTGTATGATTTTGTTGAATATATTTTTCTGTGCCTTTAAGTTGGACTTTTGGTCTTTTCATGATGTCCCAGATTCCTGGATGTTTTGTGTTAAGAATTTGTTGTATTTAACATTTTCTTCGACCAATCAACCTATTTTCTTTATAGTTTCTTGAACACCTGAGATTCTTTCTTCCACGTCTTGTATTCTGTTGGTTATGCTTGCATTTGCAGTTCCTGTTTGTTTACCTAGATTTTCCATATCCCAAATTCCCTCAGTTTGTATTTTCTTTATTGCCTCTATTTCAGTCTTCAAGTCTTGAACTGTCTGCATGACCTGTTTATTTTCTTGGTTTTCTTTAAGAGATTTATTGATTTATTCCAATTTTTGTTTGCTTTTTCCTCCAGTTGTTGAGTGACTCTACAGTTTTGTTAGTTTACATTCCTTACCAGTGGTTTTCATTGCCTTCAGACCAGTTTTAATAATCTGTGTCTTCCATCCGCTTGTACTGTGCTTCCTCCTAACTCAAATATATTAACCTCTATGTCCTTCCCATTCCAGGCCAGATGCCTTCCTGGTTAAGCTGAAGCATATTCAACTCCTCTGTGACACTGATACACACTCTGGACAGATAGAGTCTGCGTTATCTTCTTTGTGGCACCTTTCTTCTTTTCTTTTTTGCCTCCTTTTTATTTATTCTTTGTGTTATTCACATCATGTTTCTCCATCACATTTATATCCCATTCCCAATCCCTTTTTATCCACCCTTTACTCTTGCAACACCTTTCAAATAAATTAAAATTTAAGAGAAAAAAGAAACAATGAGAAAGAAAACATCAGTCTCATCCTGGCAGCTAACAGGGTGAGTCATGCAGGAAACACCTTTATCCATTTACCTTTACTTGCAAGTGTTCTTTGCAGAGAGACATTGGTCTGCTTCCAGTCCTCTGGAACTTCTTTTGATTATCCTGCTGTAGCCTTGTGTTGTGAAAATCCTGATGCTTTGGGCCTGAAGGACTGTTCCTTCACCTGCTCTAGCAGATCACAGATTGGGTGGCTGGGTGTTGGGGTGGGCCTGGGTAGTTGCAGGGTTTGTCAGACCCCCAGATTTCCCTTTTCCTCATCACAAGAGTGAGCTCCTTAGGGCAATTTTTTTTTTTGGTTTTTCGAGACAGGGTTTCTCTGTGGCTTTGGAGCCTGTCCTGGAACTAGCTCTTGTAGACCAGCTGGTCTCGAACTCACAGAGATCCACCTGCCTCTGCCTCCCAAGTGCTGGGATTAAAGGCGTGCGCCACCACCCCCCCGGCTCCTTAGGGCAATTTTTATAAACGCATGTCCACCATTGTCCTGTACTACCTAGTTCCCTTCATTTTACTGTGCTCATTTTTCTTTCCTCCTCTTGTCTATATCCTTCTCTGAGCCTGTTCCATTTGTTGATATGGCTTAAATAAAATTATATTGTATTTGAGTCTTTAAAGATTTAAGTTTTGCATGCTATTTCCCAATTATGGATCCTTTTAGAAAATTCGTGGATACCTTTGAATATTAAATCTAAATGGAGATGACCAGTAATTATGTGACTCTTATTTATACGATTTTGGATTCTAATATTTGGTTGTATGTTTATAGTATATTGCATTTATTATGCTGACTTATGATGTATTCATTTCTAGTCATTCCATGATATTTATGATGAAAGCATGTTGGATTTTGTGAAAATTACTTTCTGAAAAAAAAAGAGAAATACTTTCTGACACCTAGACTTGACAATGGGTTGTCTCCATCAAACCTATCTGTTAAGAGCTCAGAAAACCTCATGGAAGAGGAGGCATAAAGAGTATTATAGCAGGAGGGGATGGATGACACCAGGAAACATTTCCCTCTGTCATCTGAGCAAAGATCTTAAGAACTAAAAGAGATTGAATCTAAATTACAGGACCTTCACAGGTTTACACCAGGTCCTCTGCATATTTAGTATATCTTTCAGTTTAATATTTTTATGGCATTTCTGATATGTGAATGTGTAGGTCTCAGATTCTTGTGCCTTCAGAAGGACTGTTTTCCTTTTGTTGGTTTGACATGTCCAACTTCCATGTGATGGTTTTCTTTAATCTTATTGTATTTTATTTTGTTATGGTTTGCTATTATGCCTTAGAATCCTGTTCTCATGTAATGACAGAAAGGAGTAGATCCACATGGGAGTGGAGGTGGGGAGGAACTGAGAGGAGCAAAGGGAAGTGGAAATGTAATCAGGATATATCGTAGGGGAACAGGATCTATTTTCAATAAAATATTTAAAAAATAATCAAAGGTTTTCTGGGCTCTAATATGATAATCAAGCAATTTTTGTCTTTGAGTACTTTTTTGATGTATTACAGTTACTAATGGCTATATGTTGGCCATCCCTGTATCTTTGGTTAAATTGTGATAGTCTTTTGTTTTAAACTAAAATCACTTTATTGTAATGAACTAAGAAATAAAAGCATTAAAGAGCATCCACGAAATAGCCTCTCCATGGAACACTTGTCCAAGGCTAAAATTCTGTCTATGGCAATGAACCTTTATAGTTAGAATAGCCATGCTGAAGCCATGCAGCTTTGCTTAGGATTTTACATCGCCACTAGCAATTACAATTTTGTGCCCTTGTCAGAGTAGGGAATAGAAAAATAATTATCTTTATATCCTCTTTCATAAATCATGGATTCATTTACTTTCTCATCAACTGTTGCTTTCTTTGTTCTTTGTATCCTTTCTAAAATGAAATACTGAAGTTATATTTACACCCATTTACATGAATGCACATAGATATTATGGAATAGGATCTACATGTGAAGGAGACCATGTGATCTTTGTTCATTTTGAGATTGTGTGATCTGTCTTAGAACCATCCCTTATACGTGCATTGATTAACCAATACATGTTATTATTTCATCTTTCACCCTAGTCAATAGTCAATTTTACATAAGAACACACATTTAATTATCAATTATCTGTTTTGGTTATGTAGGTGGGCCATATTTCTTTGTTATAGTAAATAGAGCATAAATGAAAATGGATATTAAAGTACCTCTAGGGTATGGTAAGGAATTCTCTGGGTTTAAACCCAGGAGTGGAATGCCTGGGTCAAATAATAGTTCCATTTTCCATTTTTGAGAAAACCTAAAACTGGTTTCCAAAATGAATGTATTTAAGTTTTGCAAATTTTTTCATGAAGCCAGAATAACACTGATACCAAACCAGATAAAGACAAAACAACAGCAAAGGAAATTTACAAGTCAGTATCCCTGATAATGTTAAAATTCTCAATAAAATACTAGGAAGCAAAATTCAGAATGACACCAAACCCATCATTCATTTTAAATAATTTTTGTGTGAGGTGGAAGGTATTGAGCCTATTTTTATCAGGCATTGGAACAAGCTACAACAGTTCTGTTATGACCATGGCCTCCTGAGGAACAAGTTTATTGCCAGGAACTATTTTAGTTTTCCTTGAAGACAGAATATAAAACACCGAGGTGTCTGTGAAACCACCAAGATTCACTGACAAGATGAAAGCCACAAGAAGGGCATTTTTATTGACAGCTTTTTCCTGGGTCCTTTGCACATCAGGTGGTCAGAGGGTAGACTCTCACAGATTCAAGTTGAAGAGTACAATGGGTCTCAAACAATATGAAGGCTGCTGATTCAACCTTCTGACAAAACTCCCATATTCATTCCAGCTAGTCTTAAAAAGACAAAGTGCTACCTAGTTAACTTTCTGTGTTGATATTTGGAGTGTGACAGGTCAGTTAACAACTGGATACTAAGAAAAACATATCATTTCCAATGCTAAAATGAGATTGAATATTTTTTCTTCCTTATCCAGTCCAAACTAAGTCTGGACCCAATGGAGTAATGATTCATGAGAATAAGGGGTCCAAAAGTTGGAAAACACAGAGAAGTCAGGCGATTCATGTTCACCAGCCACCAATTGTTATTATTTAAAAGACTAATGTATCCTCTTAAGATGGAGGAGAGAGTATAAAAAACGAAAAAGTTAGACACTAGGATTAGAATGTTCTGGGTGACTCTGGACTCAGGCGACATTCTACTGGAACCATGAGTGCTGCGGATGTGTTGAACCCTCTGCTTGTGTCTGTAGAGAATGACAATCATGGAGCCACTGGACCAGGCCATGAGCACAGAAAGAAAGACTTCAGGGCAAACCACCAATGCTGCATAGAGTGAATCAACAATTTCATCCCGCCCCACAGTGGAGCAGTATCCAAAATCTCGTTTCTGTGATACATTTTTGCTTTTCCTCTTGAAAACTGTGTATGAAAAATAAATAAAATTTACGGACATGTACAGGATCCAGAGGAGGAAAATGTGGCAGCTGATGTACTTCTCAACTTTGACTTTATGATCCTTCCAGTAGGACTTCCTGGGGCAAATGGTCAAGGCCTGAAAGACACTCAGGAGGCAAGTGGTACCAATGGACACACTCCTACCACATCCTTGAATGTACACCAGGAGCTCACATCCAAAATCATCCAAGAATTGCTTAAGTCCCCAAACTGCCATAGTTTGGGGCACTCCTGTAGAGAGAATGATCAAGGCATTGGCTGCCAGTACGTTCATCAGAATCACATCCGTGGGCTTTAATGTGCATTTTGTGCAGTAAAGGACTAAATAGTAGAAAATTAGAGAGAAATTTCCCAGGATTCCAGTTGTGGTTTGTAATAAGAAAATAATGCTAATTACCATATTCCAGAAGTCCATTCTGTGTCTTGGCACAATTTCCTTTAGAATATGGCCCGACTATTTTTGACCGAATAACTGCTGACAAATGTTTGCAGCCTGAGGTAGAGGAAGAAGCCTTTATTTCATGTGGCTACTGAAAGAATGAAGGGTATTTTAAGTTTAGGTGTTCAAGGCCAGCCCTTACCATTTAGAAAGGCCTCATCCTCAAAAGTTTGACAGTAGTAGTTCCTTTCTAGGTCTGCTACTGTAAGGATGAACAATACATTTGAATGTACATAATGATGAAGGAGGGACATTAAACTTCAGAGAAAAATTAATCGTTCATAATGATTTGACATTGGCCCTTGAGAAACAATGGAAATTGACTGGCCAAACAAACAGATATAATGCAACAGTTCCAGAATATAATATTTTCTGGTCATGGTGTTAATAAAAACAACTTAAGTAGTGTCCAGAAAATTACATATATCAATGCTTAATGTATATCTCATCTAAAAATCAGATATGAAAGAAGAAATTTATGATGCCTCTGAAAATTACATTGCAAGTGACCCTTCATCTTGTCTCATGTCGAGACAGCTTTTGTTTAACCTGAAATTAACTCTCCCTTTTCTACTCCGTCCATGAGGAGTCCATCCCTTGGAAATGTACCCAACCCGGTTGTAGAAACTGGGAGTCAAAACACCCCAAATAGCTTCTTGGTTTTAGCTTCTCTTAACCTGTTTGATTGCTTTGCTCCCTGCCCACTGTTGCAAACTGACAACGAAGATATACTTGTTCTGTCATGTTTGCTCTTAAAAGCTTCCTGTAAAATGAATTTGAGACAGCACTGTGAGAAATGTTGCTCTCCAAGTAGTAACCAAGTCCACCTAAAACAGACTTTCAATTTCAAATTTTGTCATGTTGAGTGGATTTTGGGTCTTTATATAGTCTTATACAGGAAAAATATTAAAAGCACAAATGCATTAGAATGATGGTTGAATTGACAACTTATGTTAAGATATAGCTTTATAAAAATCATATCACATAGATACATATATGTGTGCACACTTTTCAGAGCTTTTGGAGAGAAGGGGATATCGGGTATGGGGAAATCTCACAGATTGAACAATCATATAAAATAAGGCAAAATGTGCTAGCAGAAGTGGCATGGAGAATGGTATCTGATGAATGACAGCTACTGAAGAAATGTTTAGGGTCTCTATTAAAATTGTGTCTGGGATAATCAATGCACCATTTCTTAGGCTTATAGTGGAAATTATAGGAAAAAAGGCATTGGGTTAGACAGTCCAGCAGTGCAGTTAAGTCAGAGTATACTCCTAGCACACCCTATTCTATTCCTGCAGGAAGGTGTCTGAAATCCTCAGAAGCAGGTGAGATCCCCTTGAAGCAGTAGGCAGAAGCAGCTGTGTGTTGGTACCAGGATGAACCATGCAGGCTCAGGAAATGCACCATTGCTCCACACAATCAACAGTCATGCAATGACAGCTGAGTAACCAATAACTTGAAGAAAATTGGCTATGAATCTTGAGATCTGAAGAAATTAAATCAAAGTCAGAACATGATCTGAGACCTTAGGAACTACCAAATATTATCGGTCTCTACTTCTCCGTGCACTGATACTGGAGAATACCGTAGGCGAGGGCTACAGCAGAATATAGAAAGTTGTCTATTAAGGAGGTAAAAAAGACCCCAAAATAACACTAGCATAATTCTGTCTCAATATTGTTTTTTTATGTAGGTGACAGAAATGTGTGTTTATGTGGGTTGAATGTGTTTTGATCTCAGGAAACTAGAATGGGACCCATAAGAGGGTTAAATAGAGTTTGTATGCCTCTGTGAGGATAGAAAAATTACAAGAATCAACAAGATGCTTCATTTTAAGACAAGCTGTGATCCTGAAGACCACTTTAATGACAGTCACTAAGAAGTATCTGTACCACATCTTTTTGAGAATTAAGAATTTCAGTGTCCAAACAGTCACCGCAGGGCAGGGAATCTGGACTGCTCTTCATTCTCGAGAGGGAGGGGGAATGGAGTGGGGGGGAGGGGAGAGGGGGAGAGGGGAAGAGGGGGAGAGGGAGAGAGGGGGAGGGGGTGATGTGTGTGCGAGGAGGGCGAGGGAAATGGGAAATTTTTTTGCAACAATTAAAAAAAATAAAATAAACAAAAAAAAAGAATCTCAGTGTCAGATCTGTGAGGCTACTCTGCTCAATTCTGGTAATGAATATTTGTCTTCACTGTCATAGTGTTCTGCACACAAAGACACAAAAAGTATAAGTCAAATTCAGCAAAATCCAATATTCTCACTATTAAATATTCACTTAGTTTTATTCATTAAAAATTGAGGGTATAATGGCAAATAAATTTTTTATGAGTTAAGTGCATATATGGCAGATAGCAGTGACAATTTATGAGTCACAACTCTAGTGTTTGTTTGATTCCATTCCTTGAATTTAAAACTGCATGATGTGGACACTCTCATGATCTGACCTTAGAAATTCTGAGGATAAATGACTCTTTAAATCCCAAAGCTGTTTAGAGGTAAAGCAGATACAGAAAGGTCATGGCATGGATAGTGTGACACAAACTGTCACCTCAGTCTGTGATCACAAAGTAATGACAGATGTTCCCAAACACATTTACTTCTTCTATGTGGTCTGTGTTCCCCACCTGACACTTTTCACGGTGTTGATAAGTGGCTGTCTGCTTTCTGCTGTAAGTTTTCATTTGAGGGGACTGTAGAGATCTGTCAGTGGTAAAGAACATGTGATGCTCTTGCAGATGACCTAGGTGTGATTCCCAGCACCTACCTGTATCTCAGCATCACCTGAAACTCCACTTCTAGTGGGTATTAATATTCTCTGTGGGAACTGCAGGCACTTAATTTCCATAGTGCACACTTATACATGCAGCAAAACATTCGTCCACACAAAATACAACAGATAATAACACATCTTTTTAAAAATAAAGATTCATTTCTGCATAAATGTTCACTCTATAGGGAAATGTCAAGTGCATATAAAGTTTTCAAGATTGTAATAGAAAACAGTGTTCTAAGGCTGGTTTGACATGATAGAAAATTTCTTTCAGTTTAGTTTCACAAGTACGGGATAAACCTGGTGTATGTGATTCCACCAGAAATACACATTCCTACTGTTGCAGAGACAAAGCATATAGTGGTAACTACCAATGAATTACTACCACTACTAATCTGTAAATATGCAACGTTAAATATTAACATGTGATTAAAAAATAATTGCACGAGAAGAACATTGAGTACAATAATTGACTTAGAATTCCGTACATATTTGCAAACATTTTGTTGCTGTTGTCACTATGTAGCTCTGGCTATCCTGGAACTCACTATGTAGACTATGATGACTTCAAACTAACAGAGAGCTGCCTACCTATGCTTCATAAATGATGAGATTAAAGGTATGTACCACCACAACTTACATATGAAAATACTTATATTAATTTATCTATTATAATGCAATTCATGGTGGTATTCATGAGACTATAAAGAATAATCAGAATAATGTGAAACCTTAATTATTGTCTAAGGAGGTCCAGCACTAGTGTGGATATAAAGTAGCTGAATGGTACATTCAAGGCTTGCAAAACACAAGGCCTTGTGTTCTATTGGCAACAATAATAAACACCGAGGAAAGGCATGCTATCTGGTTCTTCTTAACTTTATAGTAAGACTAATACAGGAGAGATAGGTAAGTCAGGACACATATGGTTCTGTTTGTCACTGCTGAAAAATTATGCTCTACTCTACCTTCCATTCCATGTTACCTTTACAAGTTCAAGAGTGTTTGAGCCATTTTACTACTGGCTATTCAATACAAGCAAACTTACCACTTCCTCTATAATCATACGAGAAATGAGGTGTCGCATAAGAATGTTTTATTACTCCAGAAACATACTCACATCCTACACCTTCCCAAGGTTGTGTGTTTCTTATATTTCCACTTTAATGTCCACTTTGGGCATGAAACCATGGTAAGTTAATCTTTAATAAAACTTCAAAAAGATCAATACATGGAGTGTAAGGTTAATTATCACATTAAGAAAAACTTCAAAATGTACCGCCACACACAAGGAAAATGTGCTCTAACCTCTTAATGATACCAATAAGTCTGTTCCCTTCAAAAAAAAAAACAGAAGTCTGATTTTGCTAATTACTTAAAAGTCATTGTTGAGGACCTTATAGTATTGTTTTTCTGTACCTACTGTATTCCAAGATGTACATTATTTGGCAAAATACTGTGAGATTTAGTACTAGGATTTTTAGTTTATTAATAGAAAAAGCACATTACAACAAAGTAGGAAGGAAGAAAGAGAGAAGAAAGAAATGGAACAAAGGGAGAGAAAGAGAGAGAGAGAGAGAGAGAGAGAGAGAGAGAGAGAGAGAGAGAGAGAGAGAGAGATTTTTAGTTGCGTAGAACTGGTATCTATCTGTATATAAAACTCATAGAATCACAGTTTGAGGCCATGAGTTCAACAAACACCATTTCAATATTTATGAACACTGATGCTGACTGTGTTAAGTGACTGAGGTTTCAGTTCACTTAAAGGTTGTCTGAACAGAATTACAAACATATTTATTTAATTTCTGATGCTCCACCTGACAATCAAAGATATAGCAAGTATGACAATTAGGACACACACTTTCAAAGGAAGATCAGGTGAAAATACAATGCTCTTGAAAGCTGTGTTATTTTTGTTTCTTTGTTTTGTTTCTCTCTTTTTTTGAGATGTGGTCTCTCAATATATTTCTGGTTAGTGAAAACCTAACATACCTGGAAGCTTTTTAAATTTCTACCTACCTAGAGTTGTGCTCTCTGAGAGACTAGGCACATTACGAGGAAGATGAGACCAGTGGACCTACACCAACACACCTGTGAGGATGGAAAGAACTACAATTATTGAAAAGATGCTTCATCCTAAGAGCTGCTATGGCCATTGAGACTCTTCAGATGACAATGACCAAGAAGAAAGTGTACCATGTGCTTGAGAACTGAATGTTTGTGTGTCCATCTACATTTAGTGTAGCAAGATAATGAAAAGAAACGATGACCACTGTCTGCCATAGGCTGAGCCCACGCCGGGGCTCAGGTTGGAGAGATCACTCTACCCAATCTGGAAATGGGTGTTTGTCCTCACAGCCATAGGATTCTGCACACAAAGGTGCAGTGTGGTCAAATCCACTGAAATCTAATATCCTCACTGGTAGTTATTCACTTTGTTTTATTTTGTAAATGTTACATGTATAACAGAAAATATAATTTTTAAAATATTTTATTTTTATTGTGTGTATATCAATCTGTATCACTCAAATTTTATAGTCTTTCTTGCCCGGTCATTTCTCAACAAACATATAAAGTCCAATATACTGATGTACTAAAGTCACATAATTTGATTCCCCCCTTAATAGTGAGGAAATTCCTATTCTACACAGTGAACAGAAGTTCCCTCTTATGTTTCCAGCTCCCTCAATTATTCCTGACTATCTTCTGTGAACTTTTAGTTCTTTGTGTTCACTGACATAGCCATAAACGACAACATGTCATTTGTAACTCATAAAAGCCAATCAGTCAGGGACTTATTTATCTCATATGTGCACCCTTGTTCTAGAGGAGAGTTATTGGGTTGCAGTCCTCAATTTCTCTGCTACCAAAGTACTCATACTGATATAATCTGATCTAAATTTCAGTTGCCATATGATTCTTGTGATGAGAGACTCTTTCCTTCCCTGTTCTGAAGAGTCCCCAATGTAGGAAGTTCAAATATAGAGTTTTGCCCAATTTTCTTTTTTCTTTTTTAAATTTTTATTTATTATGTATACAATATTCTGTCTGTGTGTATGCCTGCAGGCCAGAAGAGGGCACCAGGCCCCATTACAGATGGTTGTGAGTCACCATGTGGTTTCTGGGAATTGAACTCAGGACCTTTGGTAGAGCAGGCAATGCTCTTAATCTCTGAGCCATCTCTCAAGCCCCCTAATTTACTTAATATCCTCCCCTATACATGTTAAAAGCTCCATGCCCATACTCATACATAGATCTTTCCATTTCTTTGGATTACAGCTTAGACTTCATGGTTGTTTTGTACTGCTTTATCTGTTTGTTTCATCTGAAATCTTTTCCTTTTGCACACTTAACATCATAAGCAATGGTATGTGCATTTTTTTTAGTAATTAAGTGCATAAATAACCAACAACTAAAAAAAATTATGAGTAACTGCTCTTCTTAATTTCCTCTTTCAAGATCAGATCATAAAAACATAAGGGATAAGCACCTCTTTAAATCCAAAAACTTCTTTTGTCAGAGTGGATCCAGAAAGAATTTGAGTAACATTAGTTTGGTGCAAGCACAGTCACCTCAATCTGTGCTCACTAAGCCATAAGACATGTTCTCAAACATACACCAGTCCATATGCAGGTTGTGTTCCCCACTTGATGTTTTATATACTTCTTTGGTATTATGTTTTGTGCTTTTGGCTGTAGAAAGTTTTTATTTGTGGGGACTAGAGAGATGGCTCTGTGGTAAAGAACACTTGCTGCTGTTGCAGAGGACCTGGGTTTGTTTCCCAACATCCACACAGTGGCTAAAACTGCATGTAAGTCTGGTTTCTGGGGGTTCACAACCCTCTTCTGTCTTCTGTAGGCAATGCATTCTAATAGTACACATGTGTACACACAGGCAAAATATTCATGCACACGAAATAAAAATAGATACTAAAATCCTTCTAAACATAAATTTTCATTTTTTCATAAAGTCACATTTCAACAGGAAAATGATAAGTTCAAATAAGACTTTCACTATTTTACTAAAATTCAGTGTTCTAAGTTTATTCTGATGTGAGCAGAAAATTTTTCCATCTTCCAGTATCATTTCACAGGCCCAAGGTGGACCAGATATTTATGATGCCACCAGAAATATGCGTTGTTACCATGGAGGGGTAAAGATAGAGTGGAAACTGCAGATGAATTACTAACCCCGTTACTCTGTAGAAAATGCAACATAAATTACACGTGCATGAGAAGAAAATTAAGTGACATGACTATTTAATTTAAAATTCTGAATATTCTTGCTACTTCTTATGTTGATGAATTGATTATAGTATCAGTTATAATGCACTCTAACAGAGGAGAGGCATGTGAGATATCTACAAAAGAATCTGAAATTGTAAAACCTTAAACATTGTCCAAACTGAAATAGAGATCTAAATGTGGAGACAAATGAGGTGAGTGGTAGAGCCCTGAAGTGCCATGCACAGGGCTTTGTGTTACTTTAACAACAACTATAAACTGTGAGAAAGCATAGCATGAAGTTATGCCTAACATCTGAGTATGACTAAACCAGGAGAGGTAAGTCAAGCACATTTGGACCTGGCTGTCTTTGCCTGATACTCATACTGGTACTCTCCTATCAGTGTTATCTTCCCAAGTTGAAGATTGAAGTTCCAAACAGTCACTTTACCAGGGGTCAGTCAATCCTGACACAGTTACTGCAACTATAACTCATAAATGTACTCTTATATAAGAATGCATTTTACTCCAGAATGATGTGGGAAGGTTATCTGTCTATCTGTTGCTTCCATTGGTTAATTAATAAAAAAGAACTGCTTGGCCTGATAGGTCAGAACATAGGTGGGTGGAGTAGACAGAACAGAATGCTGGGAAGAAGGGAAGTGAGGCAATTGCCATGCCTCTTCTCTCTGGGTCAGATGCAATGGAGCCAGTCACCATGTCAGACATGCTGAATCTTTCCCGGTAAGCCACCACCTTGTGGTGCTACACAGATTACTAAATATGGGTTAAAGCAAGATGTGAGAATTAGTGAATAAGAGGCTGAAACTAATGGGCCAGGCAGTGTTTAAATGAATACAATTTGTGTGTTGTTATTTCAGGGCATAAGCTAGCCAGGAGGCCAGGAGCTGGGCGGCAAGAAAGCAGCCCACAGCTCCTTCTACAGAGAATCAAATTCACATCCTGCAGTTTCCCATGGCTGTGTGCTTCTTATATTTTCATTCTTATATTTAGTGTGGGTGTGAAACCCTGGTAAGTTCACTACGTTCACCTATAATAATAACAGTATCCACAAGGTTAGTCTACACATCCTGTGAGGTAAGGAAAACAATCACATTGACTTGTTTTTTTTTGTTTGTTTTTGTTTTTTTTGAGACAGGGTTTCTCTGTGGTTTTGGAACCTGTCCTGGAACTAGCTCTTGTAGACCAGGTTGGTCTCGAACTCACAGAGATCCGCCTGCCTCTGCCTCCCGAGTGCTGGGATTAAAGGCGCGCACCACCACCGCCCGGCTCACATTGACTTGTTACCACAGTACCATAGTCCTTCAGCATTTTCACAAATGGGCTTTGTTCCCCTAGAGTAACCTACATTCTCCCTCAGTGAGGGACTTACATTACAGCAGGAACCATCAGAGATTGGCATAAGGTTAGGAACACTTAGGTCTCTCTCCCTAACCTCTTTACTAAATAATAGTTCTTATGCTTTCTCTCTCTGTTACACAGATCTATTTCTACTCCAGATTCCCGTTATCAGACATGACACTTTACCTAGGCCTCTTAATAGTTGTCTATGCAGCACCCTATGCAATATAGTGTACTCACCTGGCTTCCAACCTCTGCAGTGTGGTGGGCTCAGTATACAGATCCTGACATTATAGTAACTATCACTGTGAGAGAGAAAGGCAGCTCAAACCTGAGATAAAGATTTGAGACTCTGTGACCTCAGCTCCCTTCAGAATGACAATTTTCGTATCACCTGCACTGGAAATGACAGTGTGGCTTTGGGAGACAAAATCATTCATAAAACTTTTTTTCAGTTGCTAATTAAAAACACACTTAAAAGTTTCTCATGATTATCTCCAATGACACCAGGTGTTTTGAAGAACAGTTAAGTTCTCATAATCCCCAAAGCATGACTGATTGTCAACTGGAACTTTCTAGAAACTTTGAGATCAGATTCAGGACAAATTGAGGAAGTCTCTGTGCCTCATTGGATACAGGACTCTCTGACTGCTGCACATACAAATAAACTTGGTTCATCTGAAAAAGGTTAGAGAATTTCCTACTAATGTCTCCTTGAGTTTTTCATACATATACACGCTTGTAGCCAAACTCACTCCCATTTTCTCCTTGTCAAGTCTTTCCCCCCACCTTTATTTCCTGCAAATTTTACGTATTTATAAAAGCAAAATAAAGAACACTAGCCATTTAGTATACCTGCTGATGCTCCTTATGCCTAGCACAGGGTATCAATGGAAGCATGGCTCAAAGTTCAAATCCTCAAAGTAATCTGTCACCCTCTCCCAGAAATCTTCTGCTGTCAATAACTCGTCATCTATGAGTGGGGAATCCTGACATCTTTCAATCTTCTGGAATTTTGTCTAGCTTGATTGTTAGCAGGTTTTGTTCATGCTGCCATGAGTTCACAAGTGCAAGTGCACAGTTCTGTCTGTACAAAACCTGCTTCTTTAGAATAATCAACTGTTAGAATGGTTCTAACACTCTTTCTGCCTCTTCTTCCATGATGATCCATAATTTGTGGGAGGAAGAGCTGTGATATAGATGTCCTAATTTAACTGCGCTTTCTGGAGTCTCTTATTCTCTGCATCTTGAATGATTTTGCACCTCTGTAGTAATCACCATATAGTGTAAAACGAATCTTCTGTGATAAGGGTTGAGAACTGTACTAATAAATTGGCATAAAGATAAGAGCTTAGGGGATTGATTGTTACTATGTCCATTTAGCAGAACAATAATATTAAGTTCTTTAAGAGGGTCTTGAGACTCTTCAGCCACATAGTCTTTTACCTGGTAAGGGTTCCATATTGGGGGGAGGCTTTCAGCTCAATTATAAAGTGCTTGGTTACTCCCATGATGTTCATGACACTATTTCACTAAGATTATTGTTGTTATAGATATCAGGCTTCACATCTCAGTAACATTTATGATTACATCCAGCACTATGAAAACTATTCAGAAGGGCTGAAGCTTCCAGGTGGTCACAAGTCTTTTCTTGATGGTGTATAACTCAAGAATAAGGTATCTTCAGCAATAGGGTCTTACAATCTAGAATCTATAGATGGATACATATTACAGGGTTTTGACATTGTTTTGGGCTGTGTTCAATTTATTTCTCAATATTCAAGTGTCTAATCTGCCCCATTTTGATGTACTCAGCAGAGGAACAGTTAAAGTTAAATCTGAGATTTAAATTTTTAATGAAGTAGGAGTCAAAGAAATGCATAACATTACAATTAGCAAGGAGATTATTAGAACACTTAGTAAAATGTGATACAAAGCATTTAACAATGTAGGCATAAAATATTCTGAGAAACATGAAATGTGTGCACTTTTTGGTGAAACAAATATTTCAATTTTTTTTAATTTTTGAAATTTAAGAATACCTACATCATTTTCCTCCTTCTCTTTCCTGCCTCCAACACTTCCAATGGGCACTTCACAAGTTTTCTCATTTCTATGGCCTCTGTTCCTTTAATTGTTTGCACACACACACACACATGAGTCTTAATGATATAAACACAACCTGTTTAGTCAATATAGTAGTACTTGTACATAAAAGATTTCAATGTTGATCTTTTGTTATCAGAGTACATATTAGGAGGCTTTTTCTTGGGGAAGACTATTATTCCCAATATTAACAACCCATAGTTGATTTTAGTTTGAAGTCAATTTTGTTAGATATTAGTATATCCACATCCACTTGTTTCTTAGGTCCATTTGATTGAAAAAACTTTTCCCAACCCTTTACTCTGAGTAGATGTCTGTCTTTGTGGTTGAGGTGTATTTCTAGTAAACAGCAGAATGTTGTATCCTGTTTTTGCATCCAGTCTTTTAGCCTGTGCCTTTTTATAAGTGAATTGAGTCCATTGATATTAAGTGATATTAATGACCAGTGGTTGTTAACTTTGGTTATTTCTTTTTGGAGGTAGAGTTTGTGTGTTTCCATTCTTTGAGTTGTGCTGGTGAAGGGTTGTTAGATGTCTGAGTTATTGTGGGCATTGTTGGCAACCTTGGGTTGTGATTTTCCTTCTATTACTTTCTATAAAGCTGGATTTGTGACTATGTATTGTTTAAATTTGTTTTTATCCTGGAATATTTTGTTTTCTCCATTGATGGTGAATGAAAGCTTGGCTGGGTATAGCAGTCTGGGCTTGATACATGGTTTCTTAGTTTCCGCAGCACATCTATCTAAGACCTTCTGGCTTTCATGGTTTCCATAGAGAAGTCAGGTGTATGTCTGGTAGGTTTACCTTTATAAGTTACTTGATCTTTTTCCTTTGGAGCTCTTAATATTCTTTCTTTAATCTGTATGTTTTGTGTTTTGATTATTATATGGTGAGGGGATTTTTTTTTATCCAGAGTATTCGGTGTTCTGTATGCTTCTTGTACCTTCATAGGAATATCCTTCTTTAGGTTGAGAAAGTTTTCTTCTATAATTTTGTTGAATATATTTTCTGGGCCTTTGAGCTGTAAGTGTTCTCTTTCTTCTACCCCTATTATTCTTAGGTTTGGTCTTTTTATTGTGTCCCAGATTTCCTGGATGTTTTGTGATGAGAATTTGTAGGAGGATTTGCTGTTTTCTTTGATCAGTGCGTTTATTTTCTCTATAGTGTCTTCAGCATCTGAGATTCTTTCTTCTCTCTCTTGTATTTTGTTGGTTATGCTTGTCTCTGTAGTCCCTGTTCATTTACCTAGATTTTCTATATCCAGCTGTTCCTCGGTTTGTGTTTTCTTCATTACCTCCATTTCAGTTTTCAAGTCTTGAACTGTTTCTATTATCAGTTTGATTGTTTTTATTGTTTTCCTAGGGTATCTTTTAGGGATTTATTCATTTCTTCAAATTTTTTGTTATTCTTCACATCTATTTCTTTAAGGGAGTTTTTCACATCCTGTTTAAGGGACTCTATCATTTTATAATGTCTACTTTTTCTACTTCTTCTGGATTAGGATGTTCAAGTCTTCCTGTTGTATGTTTGCTGGGTTCTGGTGTTATTATGTTGTTTTTCAGATTGTTGGAGAAATTCTTGCATTGGTGCCTGCCCATCTCTTCCTTCAAATGCTCTCCAATGGATATTCTGGTACAGGATCAGGGCCACTTGCTGGCCAGGGCCCTCGCAGACAAAAGGGCAGGCTTGGTGTGTGCAGGCTCAGTGAAACAATGGAACTCCTGCCCGATTGCACTCACCACTTTGTCCCCAGAGCCTCAGCCCCCAAACTGAGTTTGGGGATCTTATGACCCCACAGAAGGGAAGGGGTGCCTCGGTGCAAGCTGGGATGGGATAGGAAGAGAGAGGCAGTAGCTGGGGAGAGAAGCCCCTGCTAAACAACCAGAAAGTTTAGGGGGTTGAGGGGTGTCTGTGCTCCCTTTCCAGGGTATCCGCCGGCTGGTTAGGAACACACTCACTTCTCTGATGGATCTTCTGGTACAAGATCGGGACCACTTGCTAGCCAGGGCCCTCATAGACAAAAGGGTGGGCTTGGTGTGTGGAGGCTCAGTAAAACAAAGGGATCATCCCATTCATTTTAGCATGTATATCAATGTCATTCTTTTTCAGGTTTTGTTTATAAAACTTCTTTGATGACATCTACTTCATGGGTATAACCTCTCTGTAGGACAGGCAATCTCATGGCAAACTTTTATCTCCCTGACTGTTGCAATCTTTAAAACCTCTTTACACTATGATATTCAAGACCTAGGTGCATTTGTTGTATATAGATGTATTGAATTGTGCTGGCAAAACAAAGTTAGTGGTTATAGCATTCTGTTCTATTGTAGTTCTCTGCAATGGTAACTGTGTGTTCTAGGTCACATTTCTTAGATGAGGTGTGAGAACTATACTAATCTCTGGGTGTGACCATAAACATTTAGAATGTGTTTAGGATTTACACTGTGTAAGTAAATTGACAAAAGCAGATTCTCCTAAGATTCATGACCTCACTAGTTCTGGGGTCCATCACCAGGCATGATTTTCCTCCACCCAGCAGAAACACTTCAAAATTCTTTTTACATAGCCATTAATTGCCTGAAACCAAAAAAGACAAAATACAGCATTTTAAATATATTTTCTATGCATTTCTTTTCAACCACTAGTTAGGACAATGTTGTTTGTAGGAAAATGGATACAAACAGAGAATTATGATTATGTGAATAAAGTCAGTCATGGATAAAACAGTTAAAAGACTGGTTTGGTGGCACATGCCTCTTTTCAAAGAATTGAGGAGTCAAGGCAAGCACATTTTTGAGTAACAGTCAACTTGTTCTATATATTGTGTTCCAGGATATCCAGAGCTATATAGAGAGACCATATCACAAAAAATAAATAGAAAATAATGCAGAAATAAAGAATGAAGTGACAAAAAACCAGTCACACATATGCTTTGCCTGTTCATTGTTCACAGATGTTATATAGATATGTAAATTCCTTAGTGTATATCTGTAGCTTAGAACACAACCAAATTGTTCAGTTGAACAATGTAGACCAACAGAAGGGGCAAAGAAAGGGTAGATGAAGAATATGAGGGAAATAGACTCAGTGAAATATATTCTTTTTTTTTTTAAATATTTATTTATTTATTATGTATATAATATTCTGTCTGTGTGTATATCTGCAGGCCAGAAGAGGGCACCAGACCTCATTACAGATGGTTGTGAGCCACCATGTGGTTGCTGGGAATTGAACTCAGGACCTTTGGAAGAGCAGGCAATGCTCTTAACCACTGAGCCATCTCTCCAGCCCCAGTGAAATATATTCTTATATAAAAAGCTGTATTGTGACATTGTTTCATGTACAATGAACATTCATAAAGATAATAGTGAAAATAAAACAAAATAAAATGATTGATTTTTGTATCCTCCTCCCAACAATACTCCAGTTACCAAAAGATTTTCTGGCCTTGCCTCATTTCACTGCTATGATAACAACTTTTTACTTCTGCAAGGAATCATAGAGTAGGCCTGGTCTTGCTACCTTGAGAAGCATGCATCATAGGTCTCTCACCTTAGAGTCCATGTTCCTGTAGCACTGTGTACTTTCACGTCTTTGGAAACAGAGGTGGTCACTCAGATATTGAAGGGTTTAGGCCATGTGTGTTTCTCTGTGTACCCTAGAAGTCAATGAATTGCATAGAAACATAGCTATAAAATTAATCTTAGATATCAATATTGTGAATTCCTCCAGTTTGCGACCAATATTGTATTCTTGTGACCACCATCTGTTTTGATGAATGTATAAAAAGTCTGGTGGCATGGTGATAGATATGGATCTATTTTCATTCTTCTACAGGTTGACATACAGTTATGCCAGCACCATTTGTTAAAGATGCTTTCTTTCTTTCACTGTATAATTTTAACTCCTTTGTCAAAAATCAGGTGTTCATAGGTTTGTGGGTTAATATCTGGGTCTTTAAAGATGGCGCCGAAAGCGAAGAAGGAAGCTCCTGCCCCTCCCAAAGCCAAAGCTAAAGCGAAGGCCTTGAAAGCCAAGAAGGCAGTGCTGAAAGAAGTACACAGCCACAAAAAGACGCCCACCTTTCAGAAGCCCAAGACCCTGCGGCTATGAAGGCAGCCTAAATACCCCCAGAAGAGCACGCCCAGGAGGAACAAGCTTGACCACTATGCCATCATCAAATTCCCCCTGACCACCAAGTCAGCCATGAAGAAGATAACGACAACAACACACTTGTGTTCATTGTGGACGTCAAGGCCAACAAGCACCAGATCAAACAGGCTGTGAAGAAACTCTATGACATCGGTGTGGCCAAAGTCAACACCCTCATAAGGCCAGATGGAGAGAAGAAGGCGTATGTTCCGTTGGTTCCTGATTATGATGCTCTGGATGTTGCCAACAAGATTGGAATCAACTAAACTGAGCCCAGCCAGCTAATTCTAAATATACACTTTTTCACCATAAAAAAAAAATCTGGGTCTTTGATTTGATTCCATTGGTCAACATCTCTGTTTTTATGCCAATACCAAGCTGTTTTCATTACTGTAGCTCTGTAAAGGAGTTTAAAGTCAGGGATGGTAATGCCTCCAGAAGTACTTTCATTGTTTAGAATTGTTTTGGCTATCCTGGGTTTTTTGTTTTTCCATATAAAGTTGATGATTGTTCTCTCAAGGTCTGTGAAGAATTTTGTTCGGATTTTGATGGGGATTGTGTTGAATCTATAGATTGCTTTTGGTAGAATTGACATTTTTACTATGTTGCTCCTCCCAATCCAAGAGCATGGGAGATCCTTCCATTTTCTGATATCCTATTCAATTTCTTTCTTCAAAACCTTAAAGTTCTTGTCAAATAGATCTTTCACTTCCTTGGTCTATCACCATGTACAAAACTCATGTTCAAATGGATTAAAGACCTCAATATAAATCTGACCACACTGAACCTGATAGAAGAGAAAATGGGAAGTAGTCTGCAACATGTGGGCACAGAAGACCACTTCCTACGTATAATCCCAGTAGCACAGACCATAAGAGCAACATGAATAAATGGGACCTCCTGAAACTGAGAAGCTTCTGTAAAGCAAAGGACACTGTCATTAAGACAAACAGACGACCTACTGAATTGGAGAAGATCTTCATCAACCCCACATCAGACAAAGGACGGATCTCCAAAATATATAAAGAACTCAAGAAACTGGACATTAAAACTCTAATTAACCCAATTAAAAAAGTGGGTACTGACCTGAACAGAGAATTCTCAACAGAAGAAGTTCAAATGACCAAAAGATAGTTAAGGTCATGCTCAACCTCCTTAGTGGTCAGGGAAATGCAAATCAAAACAACTTTGAGATACCATCTTACACCTGTCAGAATGGCTAAAATCAAAAGCACCAATGATAGCCTATACTGGAGAGAATGTGGAGTAAGAGGAACACTCATCCATTGTTGCTGGGAATGCAAACTTGTGCAACCACTTTGGAAATCAGTGTGGTAGTTTCTCAAGAAACTGGGAATTAACCTACCTCAGGACCCAGCAATTCCACTCTTGGGAATATACCCAAGAGATGCCCAATCATACTACAAAAGCATTTGCTCAACTATGTTCATAGCAGCCTATTTGTAATAGCCAGAACCTAGAAACAACCTAGGTGCCCATCAATAGAAGAATGGATAAAGAAGGTGTGGCAATATATACTTTAGAGTTCTACTCAGTGGGAAAGACAGTGACATCTTGAATTTTGCATTCAAATGGATGGAAATAGAAAACACTATCCTGAGTGAGATAACCCAGACCCATTTATAGTACGATTTGACCTTTCTATAACTACCTGACCTGTAGGATTATTTGGCATACCTGTAATGTGCTTTATATTAAAATAAGCAAAAAAAACCCCCTGCTTCATTTTCTTGGATACATATCCTGGACCATTGAATGTCTTTATTTGTGCAGGTATACCCATGATGGCCATAACTTCCAATAAATTTATAATTACTGAGTCATCCTTTTCTGAGCTCAAGGCAGCTGCACATTGAAAACCTGAATATGTGTCTGTGGTGTGGTGTACCTATTTAAATTTATCAAATTCCATAAAGTGGAATATATCCATATGCCAGATCTCATTCTTCTGAGTACTGTTTGGATTACTCCCTGCAGGCAATGGTGTTTGAATATAGAAAGAGTAAGTAGGATACCTCTTTATAATCTTCTTGGCTTGTTTCTATGTAATAGAAAGTTTTTTCTTTAAACCTTTGCCATTTACACAATGTTTTTATGAAATTCAGAGGCCTGCAACACACTTCCAATCAATAATTGATCAATGTCTGCATTATCTTTTGCTAGAGGACCTGACAGACCCATATGGGATTACATATGGGATTAGATATGTGATATACAAAGCCTATTCCTGATTATGTCTTGCACCTGGATGAATAATGAAGTCAATTCTATGTTATCTGGTATAAATTCAGCAGTTTCAATATGGAAGACAACTCCTTCTGCATATTGTGAATCAGTGACTATATTGAGAGGTTCTGGAATCTGGACTGCTCTTCATTCTCAAGAGGGAGGGGGAATGGAGTGGGGGAAGGGGGAGAGGGGGAGGGGATTGGAGAGAGGGGGCGATGTGTGGGAGGAGGGGGAGGGAAATGGGAAACGGGAAGGAGGTGGAAATTTTTTTTCAACAACTAAAAAAAAAACAAAAAATAAACAAAAATAGACTATAGTGCTAATTTCTGCTGCTTGAAGCTGCTTAACTCATGGTAAAATGTTATACAACATCAAAAACTAATCAAAATATAGACATCATACCTGCATCTATCTCATCAAAAAATAAAGTAAAATAAAATCCCTTAGTACCATAAGAGTTCCATATAATTCTGCCTTCTGAACAGAATTTTTTCCACCTTACCTAATTTTTCTGTTTGTAACCTGCCTTCCATGATTTATTTGCATAAGTATAAAATGTACGGGCTCCAGTTATTGGTGGATCTTGTACAATTCAGGGAAGAATCCAATAAGTTCTCATAAGGTTAAGCTTATTGCTTTTGGGATAATTGCTATTAATTTCTCCTAAAAATTAGCACAAGTCCTTTGTCAGGGTTCATTGTCTTCCCATAACTTTTTTTTCTTTCATCAGCAGTAAAAGGCACTATAATCTCTGTTGGGTCTCTACCTGCTAATTGACAAAAATCTCAATTTACATTTTCTAATTAATTCAGAGACTTTTTACACATAAGTTTTTAAATTTTTTACTTGGATGTGGTACAAAGATCCATTCTAAGATAATATCAACCCTCTGCATTAAAATTCCTGTGGGAGAAATTCTGGAAGGTAATATGACAATTAAGATTTGGATTTACCCTATCCACATTTAGGAGAAATTCTGGAAGGCAATATGACTAGAATACTATTAAGATTTAGATTCACCCTATTCACATGTGCCTCCTGTAATTTCTTTTCAACAATAAACTATTCCTTTTCTGATTCAGCTGTTAATATTCTGAGACTATTGAAGTCTTTATCTTCATCTAAGGTTTTGTTTAAAGTAATTATTAGATCAGCCAGTCATAAACTGAAAATGTCTTCCAATAATCTTTGAAAGTCATTAAGAGTCCACAACCAGTCTCTCCAAATTTGTACCTTTTGTTTTCTAATTTTCTGTAAACCTATTCTGTAACCTAGGTAATTAACAGAATCTCCTCTTTGAGTCTTTTCAGGAGCAATTTATAATCCCCATTTAGGCAAAACTTTCTTTACTTCTTCAAACATCCTTTCTAAAGTATCTATATTTGAATAAGATAATAAAGTGTCATCCATGTAATGGTAGAATATAGACTTAGGAAATTGCTTATAAATTATACCCAATGGCTGGCTAACAAACTATTGGCATGGGGTGGGGCTATTGAGCATTTCCTGTGGGAGGATGGTCCATTCATATTTTCTAGTAGGCTGAGAATTATTATAAGTAGGCACTGTGAAGGCAAATTTTTCTCTATCCTTTTCTTGTAGAGGTATAGTGAAGAAACAATCCTTTAAATCAATAACTATGAGAGGCCATCCCTTTGGAAGCAGAGAAGGCAGAAGAATTCCAAATTCTAGAGGGTTCATAGATTGAAAAACCTTGTTGATAGCCCTTAGATCTGTTGCCTTTCTCCATTTTCCAGATTTCATTTTAACAACAAATACAGGAAAATTCCTAGGGCTGGTAGATTCTTTTATATGTTGAGCATCTAGTTGCTTTTCTACTAGCTGTTTTAATGCTTGCAATTTTTTCTCAGATATAGGCTACTTCTTAACCAATATTGGTTTCTCAGTAACTATTTTAAAGGCAGGGCTGTTGGTACCTCTGAAAGTTCATCAATTGCTTTGTGTTCTTATCCAGCCCAAATGGCTGGTGTCCATTGTCTCTGCCATTTGATTAGTTTGGATAGGGGTTTGTCAATCTTGTTGATTTTCTCAAAGAACCAGCTCTTTGTTTCATTGGTTCATTGGGTTGTTTTCGTGTTTCTATTTTGTTGATTTCAGCCCTCAGTTTGATTATTTCCAGTCTTCTACTCCTTTTGGGTGAGTCTGCTTCTTTTTTTTCTAGAGCTTTCAGGTGTGCTGTTAAGTCTCTAATGTGTGCTTTCTCTGTTTTCCTTATGTGGAGAACATAATCTTTATAGCATACATATTACCTTCCTGTAAAGACATTCTATCAGTCAATCTGTCATATCCCTTTGACAGAGTCTGATTAATACATTCAACAATGCAAATTCTCTCAAATAATGTTTCAGCACTCACTGTAATTGATTGGGTTTTATATGCCAAATCATCTGTTTCTTTTTCCAGAGTGCTTAATCTTCTGTTAAATGAAGTCATATCCTTCTTCAGATTTCCAAGCTCTTTCTTGAGAAATGTGGTTTCAGTCTGTAAAAACTGCACCATTTCTAAAAACACTTTACTCTTAACCCACTGTCAAACCATTTTTTTTTAGAAAAAAATATTGAAGACAAAACTAATCCCCAGAATTAAGGTTAATGATGTAGAAGGGACATTATATAAGTCTTGTAAAACCTCACACATGCTGTAATTAAAAAGGCTATTGAAACCTTGGATGGTTAGGTTGTCTAACATATTGCCTTTTTTAAATTAGCAACTTATAATCTATATTTAGTTTATTAAATCTTACCTGTGATTTAATTGGCTGGATTAGGTGCAATAACCGTAACCCGCCAGTAGGTGTAGCAGGCCATTCACAAAACTAACCCTGCTGGGCCAGGCAGTGCAGTTGGATTCATGTGACTGGTATGAATCTGATTTTAGTGTGCAATGCTAAAAGATATGTTTAAATCAAAAAATAGTTATTAGTAGAAATCACAAACTGTATGTACCAAGTTAGGTCCTGATTGGTCATCAGCCGCAGGACCACAGAGATAAGAAGATAACAGGAGGCATCCAGGAAAGCCCATATCCCATCTAAATTTCTGCACAGTGTGTGGTGGTAGGAGGACTGGAATCCAGTCTGAGGTGAGTAATGAGATGACATAAAGAACCACAGCTTATCTGCAGCAAGAAAAGCCACAGCTTCACGAGAATTTTATATTCAAATGAACTGCTGGCTCCAAGTACTGGCTGTGGCCAGCTGAGGGAGGGCCTAGCCAGGCACACTCTGAGCTCGCTGTGGGTAATAGAGCTGGGGGGTTCTAAAACCAAACTTTCATTGTGCACCAGATGAAGGTGTAAGTCAGGAAACAATCCCACACCAGTGTGGAATTATGATTAATAAAAGGGTAGTTCATTTAAGGGGAAAACTTACAGATCACTGTCCTAGACAACAGCCCTCTAAGTGAACAGGAACAGAGTCTAGCAGCCATAATGGGAGCCAGAAGCAAGACAGCAAGTGCATGGCTACTGCTGCTTTTTAAGGCAAAAGAAACCATGCCCAAGTGGACTGGTATCTTAAAGGGTATTGGCTGAAGGAGCTCCCACAGTACAATCCATTGTCTTGCATCCTCTTCCATGTCTCCACTCAACTCAAACACATTAGACCAACCTCTGTGACTTCTTTAATCTACTACAAATGCTTTCCTGCTTAGGTTTCATGTGTTTTCAACTCCTCTGTGACACTAACACATACTCTTGACATATAGAGTCTTTGTTATTTTGTGAGGCTCTTTTGTTTGTTTTTATTTGTTTTTGTTTATTCTTCATGTCTTTCATATCCTGCTTCTTCATCCCCTTCATTTCCCAGTCCCTTTGTATCCACCCTCTGCCCTTGCAACCCGTCCAAATAAAACAAAATAAAATTTAAGAGAAAAAAAATGAAAAAAAAATGAGAAGGAAAACATAAATCTCTTCATGGAAATGGTAGTGTGACACAGTGAGTCATGCAAAAAACACTTTTATCCATTTTTCTTCACTTGCAAGTGCTCATTGCAGAGACTCATTGCTCTGGTTCTAGTTTTCTGAAACTTTCATCTTGATTATTTTGCTGCTGTCCTGTGTTGTAGAAATCCTGCAGCTTTGTGTCTGAAGGGATGTTCCATTCACCTGCTTTAGCAGATCACAGATTGGATGGATGTTGTGGTAGGTTAACACATGACCATTTTCTTGGCCCGGGTAGTTGTAGGCTTGGGCAGAGCACCAGATCTACATTGTTTTCTGGGATCTAATATGATAAGCAAGTGATTTTGTCTTTGAGTGCTTCTATGTGATGCATTACATTTACCGATGGTTATATGTTGGCCATCCCTGCATGTTTGGATAAATTGTGATAGAATTTTGTTTTAAACTAACATCACTTATAACGAAATTAGAAAGAAAAGCATTAAAGAGCAACCATGAAATATCCATTCATAGGAAAACTTGTCCAGGCCAAAATTCTGTCCATTTCAATGAAATTCTATACAGTTAGAATAGCAATTCTAAAGCCATACAGCTTTGCTTGGGGTTTTACATTGTCACTAGCAATTACATTTTTATGCCCCTTTGCACCAGAAAAAGAAAAATGTCAAAGTAAAAAAAAATTCAAAATAGTTATTTTTATATCCTCTTTTATAAATCATGGATGCATTTATCTGTTCATTACCTAATTCTATGTTCTTTGTTTCCTTTCTAATGAAGTTGTACTGGTACCCATTTACATATATACATTTATACATTATAGGCTAGGATCTGCATATGAAGGAGACCATGTGATCCTGTTTCATTGTGAGATTTTGTGACTTAGCTTAAAATTATCTTTTATAAGTGCATCAATTTTCCTACACATTTGTGATTTCATCTTTTACTGTGGTCAATTAATAGTCAATTTTACTTAAGAACACATATTTACTTTTCTATTTTTCTCTTTTTGATTATGTAAGCGGGCCCTATTTTCTTGCTATAATAAATAGAACAGCAATGAAAATGGATGTTGAAATGGGTATGATAAGGAAGTCTCTTGATATAGACCCAGGAGTGAAATATCTTGGTCAAACAGTAGTTCCATTTTCCATTATTTTGATAAACCCCAAGACAGATTACCATATCGGCTGTATAAATTCTTTCAAACTCTTTTTATGAAGCCAGCATTACATTGATGTCAAACAAGATAAAGATAGAACAACAATAAAGGAAATAAACAAGTCAATACCCATAAAGCTAAAATTCTCAATAAAATAATAGCAAACAAAATTCAGGATACACCAAAGCCACCATTTATTATTATTAATTTTTATGTGAAGTGTAATGTATTAAGCCTATTTATTTTCTGGTATTGGGATAGGCTAGAGCAGTTCTTTTATGATCAGGGCTTCCTGAGGAACAAGTTAATTGCCAGGAACCATTTCAGTTTTCCTTTAGGGTAGAATGTAGAACACATATCTGTCTGTGAAACCACCAAGCAGCCAAGATCTCCTGACAAAATGAAAGCCACAAATAGGTCACTTTTATTGACAGCTTTTTCCTGGGTCCTTTGAACATCAGGTGGTCAAAGTAAAGACACTCTCAGCTACGAGAGTGTGGTGGGCCTCAAACAATATGAACAGCTCATTAAGGCTGCTAATCCAATCAGCTGACAATACTCCCATATTCATTTCAGTTAATCTTAAAAAGATAAGGTGCTATCTACTTAACTTTATGTATTATCTTTTTGAGTGTGACAGGTCAGTAAACAACTGGATACCAATCAAAACATATCATTTTGTAATTAAAATGAAAATCAGTGATTTTTATTCCTTATCAGGACAAAACAGTGCCTGGACACAATAGAGTAATGATTCATGAGAACAAATGGTCCAAAAGATGGAAAACACAGAGAAGTCAGGTTACTGATACTCACCAGCCACCAGTTGTGATTATTTAAAATAGCAATGCAGCCTCTTAAGATGGACGAGAGAGTATAAAAAGCCAAAAAGGTAGATAAAAGGATCAGAATATTCTGGGTGACTCTGGACTCAGGCGACACTCTACTGGAACCATGAGTGCTGCGGATGTGTTGAACCCTCTGCTTGTGTCTGTAGAGAATGACAATCATGGAGCCACTGGACAAGGCTATGACCACAGAAAGAAAGACTTCAGGGCAAACCACCAATGCTGCATAGAGTGAATCAACAATTTCATCCCGCCCCACAGTGGAGCAGTATCCAAAATCTCGTTTCTGTGATACATTTTTGCTGTTCCTCTTGAAAACTGTGTATGAAAAATAAATAAAATTTATGGACATGTACAGGATCCAGAGGAGGAAAATGTGGCAGCTGATGTACTTCTCAACTTTGACTTTATGATCTTTCCAGCAAGATTTCCTGGGGCAAATGGTCAATGTCTGAAAGACACTCAAGAAACAAGTAGTAGCAATGGACACACTCCTACCACATCCTTGAATGTACACCAGGAGCTCACATCCAAAATCATCCAAGAATTGCTTAAGTCCCCAAACTGCCATAGTTTGGGGCACTCCTGTAGAGAGAATGATCAAGGCATTGGCTGCCAGTACGTTCATCAGAATCACATCCGTGGGCTTTAATGTGCATTTTGTGCAGTAAAGGATTAGATAGTAGAAAATTAGAGAGAAATTTCCCAGTATTCCAGTCGCAGTTTGTGATAACAAAATAATGCTGATAGCCAGATTCCACAGGCTCATTCTGTGTCTTGGTGCAATTTCCTTTAGAATATGGCCCCACTATTCTTCTGATAAATTATTACTTACAAATGTATGCAGCCTGCAATAAAGAAGGAAGCATATATATATGTTATTTTATATGTATGTTACTGTGAGGATGAACAATAGATTTGAATAGACCTAATGATGAAGGAGAGATACCAAACTTCAGAGAAAATGAACCATTCAGAATGCTGTGACATTGGCTCATGAGTAACAATGAAAAGTGACAGTCCATATAAAGAAGTGTAATGCAAGACTTCCAGAGTACAATATTATCCAGTCATGATGCTAATAAAAACAACTTCAACAATGTCCAAAAAATTAATTATATCAATGTTTAATGTATCTTTTTAGAGATATGGAATGAGAAATTTATAATGCCACTGAGAATATATCTATGGCTTTGTGGCATGGCAAATGACCCTTCACCTTTTCTCATCCCTCTTTGGTTTAATTTGAAATTAGCTCTCCTCTTTCTACTTTTTTCTTGAAGACTCTCTTGGAAAAGTACCCAACCCTATTCTTGAAACTGGCATTCAAAATGTCTCAAATAACTGCATGTTTTTAGCTTCTTTTATCCCGTTTGATCACTTCTCACCCACTTCTGTAAACTATCATGCAGGATATACTTGTTCTGGTTTGATTGCCTTTTAAAGCTCCCTGTAAAATGAATTAGAGGCAACACTGTGAGAAATGTTTCTTTGCAATAAATAATCATGTCCACTTAAAGCAGACTCTCAATTTCAAGTTTCATCATGCTGAATGGAATTTGGTTCTTTACCCTCTAACAGTTTTTTTTTTGAGGCAGAGTTTCTCTGTAGTTTTGGAGCCTGTCCTGGAACTAGCTCTTGTAGACAAGGCTGGCCTTGAACTCAAAGAGATCCACCTGCCTCTGCCTCCTGAGTGCTGGGATTAAAAGCATGTACCACCACCACCTGGCCCTGCAACAGTTTTATATAGGACAAGATATCAAAAATACTAAGGCATTAGAATTATAGTTTAAGTGATAAGATATCTTCTTAGATCATAACTTTACGCAAATCACACCACATGTGTGCACAAACATATCAGAGCCATTAGAGAGAAGGGATACCTGGTATTATAAAATCTCATAGACAGAACAACAGTATAAAATAAGTCAAAGTATGCCAGCACAAATGACAAGAAGGATAGAATCTGATGCATGATAGCTACTGAAAGAATGTTTACGGTCTTTATTGAAACTGTGTCTGTAATAATCATACCCCACTCCTTAGTCATAGAGTGGAAATGATAGGGAAAAGGCAGTGGGTTAGAGAGCCCTTCAGTGCAGTGTAGACAGAGTAAACTCACAACACACCACACACTATTCCAGCAGGATTAGGTATTGGAAATCTTCTGATGTAGGTGAGATGCCCTTGAAAAAGTAGGCAGAAGCTACTGTAAATCAGTAGCAGGCTGAACAATGCAGGCCTAGGAAAGCTGCAATTGCTCTACACAATCATTAACAAGGCAATGACAGCTGAATAATCAATAACTGGAAGAAAATTGACTATTTATCTTGGGATCTGAATAATTTAAAACAAAGTGGGGACATAATTGAGACCTTAGACTTATGAGGCACTAGCAGTCTTCACTTTTCCATTCACTGACACTGCAGAACACCCTAGGGAAGAGCTACAGAAGGACCTATACTGGCTCAACATAGTTCTTTATTACTTATATGTGCCAGAAGTAAATATTTATATGGAATGAATGTATAATTGAGCCTAAGAATCTAGAAAGGGCACCATAAGAGTGTTATAAAGAGTCTTTATGAGATTGACTTGGGAAGGTTAAAACACACACATGATTTGAGAGTAGAAGGAGAGATAATGTTCATGCAACAGTTAAACTAGAATGGAGGCAGGGAAAGGGGAAGAAAGGGTTGGGTCTAACAAAACCCTAAATATGAAAAATTCTTAAAGACAAAAGATGTTTTAAGCGAATAAAAAACAAAAGAAAATAACATTGATAAAATGTGAAAGAAGAAAGAATGAAAATATCATCCTTGTTTGTAGATAAACCAAGAACCTTGTAGCCTGTCAGTGAATGTTACAAAAGACTGAAAAACCGGTGACATCTCCTTATGTGGAATAAATACACACCACATGATGATACTCAAATTCTGAGAATAACTTATGTTTTGGTTCTGGTTTCTTTTTTTTTCTTTTTTTTTTACTCACTCATAAGTGGTTTTTATTTTTTTTTATTGAAAGAAAAAAAAAAAGAAATTCCTGCCTTCTCCCAGCCTCCCATTTCCTTCCTCCTCCTCTCACTCTTCTTTTCCTCCCCCCACTCTTCTCCCCCTCCCTCTCCAGTATGAAGAGCAGTCAGGGTTCCCTGCCCTGTGGAAAGTCCAAAGTCCTCCCTCCTCCATCCAGGTCTAGGAATGTGAACATCCATACTGGCTAGGCTCCCACAAAGCCAGAACCTGAAGTAGGATAAAAAACCAGTGCCATTGTCTTTGGCTTCTCATCAGCCCTCATTGTCCGCCATGTTCCAAGAGTCCGGTTTTATCCCATGCTTTTTCAGTCACAGTCCAGCTGGCCTTGGTGAGCTCCCAATAGATCAGCTCCACTGTCTCAGTGGGTGGGTGCACCCCTTGTGGTCCTGACTTCCTTGCTCATGTTCTCCCTTTTTCTGCTCCTCATTGGGACCTTGAGAGCTCAGTCTGGTGCTCCAGTGTGGGTCTCTGTCTCTATCTCCATCCATGGCCAGATGAAGGTTCTATGGTGATATGCAAGATATTCATCAGTATGGCTATAGGATGGGGTCATTTCAGGTTCCCTATCCTCGGCCGCCCAAGGAGCTAACTGGGGACATCGCCCTGGGCACCTGGGAGCCCTCTAGGTTCAAGTCTCTTGCCAACCCTAAGATGGCTCCCTTAATTAAGTTATGTGATTCCCTGCTCCTCTATCCAACCTTCCTTTCTCCCAATCATCCCCTTTCCCCAAGTTCCCCCCATTCTCCCCTTCTTACTTTTCTCTCCCCATCTCCCCTTACCCCCGTCCCACCCCACCCCCAAGTTCCCAATTTTTTGCACAGCAATCTTGTCTACTTCCCATATCCAGGATAATAACTATATGTTTTTCTTTGGGTTCACCTTCTTATTTAGCTTCTTTAGGATCACAGAATATAGACTCAATGACCATTATTTGTGACTAGAAACCAACTATGAGTGAGTACATCCCATGTTCCTCTTTTTGGGTCTTGGTTACCTCACTCAGGATAGTGTTTTCTAGTTCCATCCATTTGCATGCAAAATTTGAGAAGTCATTGTTTTTTACTGCTGAGTAGTACTCTAATGTGTATATATTCCACACTTTCTTCATCCATTCTTCTATTGAAGGACATCTAGGTTGTTTCCAGGTTCTGGCTATAACAAATAATGCTGCTATGAACATAGTTGAACAAATGCTTTTGTCATATGATAGGGTATCTTTGGGTATATTCCTAAGAGTGGTATTGCTGGGTCCATGGGTAGGTTGATCCCGAATTTCCTGAGGAATCGCAACACTAATTTCCAAAGTGGTTGCACAAGTTTGCATTCCCACCAGCAATGGATGAGGGTACCCCTTCCTCCACAACCTCTCCAGCAAAGGCTATCATTGGTGTTTTTGATTTTAACCATTCTGACAGGTGTAAGATGATATCTCAAAGATGTTTTGATTTGCATTTCCCTGATTGCTAGGGAGGTAGAGCATGATCTTAAGTGTCTTTTGGCCATTTGCACTTCTTCTGTTGAAAATTCTCTGTTCAGTTCAGTGCCCCATTTTTATTGGGTTAATTAGCACTTTAAATTCTAGTTTCTTGATTTCTTTATATATTTTGGAGATCAGACCTTTGTCTGTTGCAGGGTTGGTGACGATCTTCTCCAAGTCAGTAGGTTGCCTTTTTGTCTTAGTGACAGTGTCCTTTGCTTTACAGAAGCTTCTCGGTTTCAGGAGGTCCCATTTATTCAATGTTTCCCTTAATGTCTGTGCTGCTGGGGTTATACATAGGAAGCGATCTCCTGTGCCCATTTGTTGTAGGGTGCTTCCCACTTTCTCTTCTATCAGGTTCAGTGTGCTCAGATTGATATTGAGGTCTTTGATCCATTTGGACTTGAGTTTTGTGCATGGTGATAGATATGGGTCTATTTTCATTCTTCTACAGGTTGACATCCAGTTGTGCCAGCACCATTTGTTGAAGATGCTTTCTTTCTTCCATTGTATGCTTTTAGCTCCTTTATCGAAAATGAGGTGTTCGTAGGTTTGTGGGTTGAAATCCGGGTCTTCTATATGATTCCATTGGTCGACTTCTCTTTTTTTATGCAAATACCACACTGTTTTCATTACTGTAGCTCTGTAATAGAGTTTGAAGTCAGGGATGGTAATGCCTTCAGAAGTTCCTTTATTGTATAAGAATGTTTTGGCTATCCTGGATTTTTTGTTTTTCCATATAAAGTTGATTATTGTCCTCTCAAGATCTGTGAAGAATTTTGATGGGACCTTGATAAGTATTGCATTGCATCTATAAACTGCCTTTGGTTCTGGTTTCTATAGCTGTGAAGAGACAGCATGATCACAGTACCTCTTATAAAGGAAAGCATTTAATAGGGCTTGCTTATAGTTTCAGAGACTTAATCCATTATCATCCTTGTGAGAAACATGGCAACATGCAAGCTGACATTGGGCTTGAGAGTTACCTGAGTTTTACATTTTGACCTGCAGGCAACAGGAAGTGAGCTGAGTCCCTTGAGACAGATTTCAAACCTCAGCCCCAGCATGATACACACCTCCAAGAAGACCACACCTCCTACAAATGCCACTCACTAGAGGCCAAGCACCCAACACATGTGTTTATGAGGTTCATACCCATTTAAACCACCACATTCTACTCTCTGGCCTATATAGACTTTTAAATTGATTTTTATTGATCTCTACATTTTTCTCTGCTCCCCCTCTCTGCCTTTCTGCTTCCTCCTTAAGCTCTCCCCCAAGGTCTCCATGCTCCCAATTTACTCAGGAGATCTTGTCATTTTCTACTTTCTACTTTCTATGTTGATTAGATCTATGTAAGTTTCTCTTAGTGTTATCATTGTTGTCTAAGTTCTCTGGGATTGTCGTTTATAGGCTGGTTTTCTCTGCTTTATGTTTAAAAAACACCTATGAGTGAGTACATGTGATAACTGTCTTTTTGTGTCTGGATTACCTCACTCAAAATAATGTTTTCTAGCTTCATCCATTTTCCTGCAAAATTCAAGATGTTGTTATGTTTTCTGCCGTGTAGTAGTACTCCATTGTGTAAATGAACCACATTTTCCTGATTCATTCTTCAGTCAAGGGGCATTTATGTTGTTTCCAGGTTCTGCATATGATAAACAAAGCTGCTATGAATGTACTTGAACACATGTCCTTGTGGCATGATTGAGCATCCTTTGGATATATACCCAAAAGTGGTATTCCTGGGTCTTGAGGAATGTTGTTTCCTAATTTTCTGAAAACTTGCCACATTGACATCCAAAGAGGTTGTTCCAGCTTGCATTCCTACCAGCAATGAAAAAGTGTTTCCCTTTCCCCACAACCTCTCCAGCATAAGTTGTCATCAGTGTTTTTGATCATGGCCATTCTTACAGGTGTAAAACAGAATCTCAGAGTTGTTTTGATTTTCATTTCTCTGATGACTAAGGATGTTGAACATTTCCTTAAGTGCCTTTATCCATTTTAGATTCCTCTGTTGAGAGTTCTCTGTTTAGGTCTGTACTCCATTTTTTTTATTGGATTATGTGCTCTTTTGGTGACCAATTTCTTGAGTTCTTTGTATATTTTGGAGATCAGACCTCTGTCAGATGTGGGGTTAGTGAAGATCTCTCCCTTTCTGTAGGCTGTTGGTTTGTCTTGTTGACTGTGTCCTTTGCTTTACAGAGACTTTTTAGTTTCAGGAGGTTCCATTTATTAATTGTTTCTCTCTGTGTCTGTGCTGCTGAGGTTTATTTAGGAAGTGGTTCCCTGTACCAATGTGTTCAAATGTACTTACCACTTTCTCTTCTATAAGCTTCAGTGTGGCTGGCTTTATGTTGAGGTCTTTGATGCATTTGGACTGAGTTTTGTGCATGGTGATAGAGAGAGTCTTTTCATTCTGCTACATGTTGATATCCAGTTATGCCAGCACCACTTGTTAAATATGTTTTCTTATTTCCTCTGGTATTTTTTGCTTCTTTGTCAAAAATCAGGTGTTTGAAGATGTGTGCATTGATATTCTGGTCTTATAATTGGTTCCATTGGTCCTCCTGTTTGTTCTTATGCCAATACCAGGCTGTTTTTGTACTATAGCTCTGTAGTAGAATTTGAATTCAGGGATTGTGATGCCTCCAGATGTTCCTTTATTGTACAGGAATGTTTTGGCTATCCTGTTTTTTTTTTCTGCTTTTTCATATGAAGTTGAGTACCAGTCTTTCGAGGTCTTTGAAGAATTTTGCTGGGATTTTGCTGGGCATTGCGTTGCATCTGTAGATTGATTTTGGTAAGATTGCCATTTTTACTATGTTAATTTTACCTACCTAAGAGCATAGGAGATTTTTCTACTTTTTGGCGTCTTCTTCAATTTCTTTCTTCAAAGATTTAAAGTTCGTGTCATAAAATCTTTCATTTGTTTTGTGAGAGTTACTCCAAGATATTTTATGCTATTTGTGGGTATTGTGAAGAGTGTTGATTCTCTGATTTCTTCCCCATCCCTTTTATTATCTTTATACAGGAAAGCTACTATTTTTTTATTTAATCTTGGATCCTGCTTCATTCTTGGAAGTGATTTTGAGTTGTATAAGTTCTTTGGTAGAATGTTTGGGATTGCTTATGTAAACTATCATATCATCAGCAAACAGTGAGAGTTTGACTTCTTTTCTTGTTTGTATCTACTTGATTTCCTTCTGGTATCTTATTGCTCTAGCTAGGGCCTAAAGAACTATATTGAATTAATATGGAGAGAGTGTACAACCTTGTCTTGCTCCTCATTTCAATGGAATTACTGGGACCTATCAGAATTACACCTGACTTCTCAATGGAGACAATGAAAGCCAGAAGGTCTTGGTCAAGCATTATGCAGACATTAAGAGACTCTTGGTGGGGCCAGTCATGAGTCTGGGTTCTCAGAGGGAGATGCCAACCCAGACGACTATACCCAGCACAACTTTCAATCAATATGTTACTTGGCCTTTTTCCTTTGCAGCTGTTAATATTCTTTCTTTACTCTGTATGTTCAGTGTTTTGATTATTATGTGGTGTGAGGACATTTTATTTGTATCCAGTCTATTTGGTGTTCTGTATCTTTATAGGCATATCTTTCTCTAGGTAGGGAAAGTTTTCTTCTATGATTTTGTTAAATATATTTTCTGCGCTTTTGAGTTGAACATCTTCTCCTTCTTCTATACATATTATTCTTAGATTTGGCCTTTTCATGGTGTCCCATATTTACTGGATATTTTGCATTAAGCTTTTGTTAGATTTAATGTTTTCTTTAACTTAGGAGTCTATTTCCTTTACTGTATCATCTGTGCTTGAGATTCTCTCTTCCATCTCTTGAATTCTGCTGTTCATGCTTGCGTTTGTAGTTCCTGATCATTTGCTCATGATTTATATTTGTGTTTTCTTTATTGCCTCTATTTCAGTTTTCAGGTCCTGAATAGTTTCTTTCATATGTTTAATTTCTTCTTCTTCTTTTTTTTTTTTTGGTTTTCCTTAAGTGATTTGCTGATGGCTTCCAATTTTGTTTGTCTTTTCCTCCATTTTTTAAAGGGAATTTCTCATTTCCTCTTTTAGAGTTTCAAACATTCTCTTGAAGTTTTTTTTTAGGTCATTTTTTTCTGCTTCATCCATATTTGGTTGTTCATGTTTTGCTGTTGAAGAATGTTTAGGTTTTACTGATATTGTGTTGTTCATTGTGGTGCAGTGTGTGATCTTTTCTACTCATCTTTTCCTCTAATAGGTGTGGTTGGGGAGTGTCTGAGATTCTGTTAAATAATCTTCTGGGTGCCAGTGAATCCAAAGCTCAGATATGGTTGTTCTTCATGGTACAATCAATGTCACAATTCTAGTTACCTTGTTTGTTACTCTGTGTTTCTGGAGATAGCTCAGTGTTCGTATGCTTTGCTCTGCACTCTTGGAGTTTGCTTTCTCAGGCCTTCTTTCACCTAGGTTACGGGCTTTGTCCTATTTCTGTGAATCCTGATCTGGAATCCCTCCTTCAGAAGTCCCTGGGTTGGAGTTGGACCTGGAATGGTTTTTGGCTCTGGTCTACTGCCTCGGAGGTCTGAGGTTCTGGTGTGCCTGGAGTCACAGAGGACCTGCTTACTTCCTTCAGAGGTCCCAACTCATGCTCAGACATACAGAGGTTCCAGGTTCCTGTCTATTCCCTTTGATATCCCAGACCAATGTCTGGACCCACAGAGGTCCTGGCATAGGCCTACTCCCTCTGAGAACCCAGACTCATGCCTGGCCCCACCAAGATCTCTGGTTCCTGCCTATTCCCTCAGAGGTCCCAGGTTCACTCACACCCATACTGGCAGAAATCCTGGCACAGACCTCGTTCCTAAGAGATCCAAGATTCTCTCTCAGTACCACTGGGGTCCTGGCTTAGGTCTACTCCCTTGAAGGTCTTAGATTCACATTCGGACCCTTAGAGATCTCTGGCTCTCGCTTATTCACTCAGCAGTTACTCCCCTGCACCTGTTAATGTGGAGATCACTGACTCTGGATTTGTTTGCTGCCTAGTCCTGATCTGCCAGTGTCCCAGGACTGGGTTGGGTTCTGGGACTGGATTTACTCCTGATTTCTGATCCTGGTGGAGCTTGACTTCTAATGGTAACATAATCCAAAATGCATTCAGTCATACTTCAAGAATTCCCATTGTCTAACACAGCCTCAACAACATTTTGAAGTACAAACTTTAAAGTCCCTTCTGAGATTCATACAATCTCTTATCTGTAATCCCCTATAAAATGAAAGTCAGAAAACAGATCACATACTTCCAACATGTAATGGCACAGGGTAAATATTTTTGTTCCATAATGGAAAGAAGGTTGGATAGTGAGAAACTATTGAACCAAATCAGGATCAAAAACCATATAAGCAAACTCTGCATCTCCATGTCAAAATGCTCTTCAGATTTTGAACTCAATTCCATTTTGTTGCCTGAACCACACTTCTCTCTTTTGAGCTGATTCCACTCCCTATTAGCAGCTCTCCTTAGCAGGTATAGCAAGCTCTGGCATTGCCTACATTTTCATGTCTCAAGGCAATTCAGGCTTTATCTTCTTAGCTTCACCCAAATGGCCTCATTGGACCTCCAAGCAGGGACATCCTTGTAACATGTCTGGCTTCATTGGCTTTTCTTAGTCATAGGGAGGAATTCTACAATCCCTTTCTTCTTTCCTTGATTCTAAAGACAGAAGCACATGGTCAAAGCTCCCAAGTTCTGCTGCTTGCCGGGGCTGGAACATATGTCCTCTTTTTCAAAAACATATTCCCCTGCTTTTTGTTTTACAATGTTTTCTTCACTACTGTAGCTTGGATTACCTGGAATGTACTCTGTAGACAAGCCTGGGCTCAAACTCTGAGACCTGCCAGTCTCTGCCTTTTGAGTGCTGGTGTTAAAAGTATGCACCACCTCATGTGGCTCTAAGTCTTTTTTTAAACATTTATTTATTTTTTATTGAAAATTTCTACCTCCTTCCCTCCTCCAACTTTCCTGCCCTCCCTCCACTTCCCCTCCCTCTCCAGTCCAAGGAGCAGTCAGGGTTCTCTTCCCTGTGGGAAGTCCAAGGTTCTCCCTGCTACCCCCAGGTCCAGGAAGGTGAGCATCCAAACAGACTAGGCTCTCACAAAGCCTGTCCATGCAGTAGAATAAAAACCCAGTGTCATTGGCCTTGGCTTTTCCATCAGCCTCCACTGTCAGCCACATTCAGAGAGGAGAGGGTGCCTGAACTGGCCTTATCCTATAGCCACACTGATGAATATCTTGTATATCGCCATAGAACCTTCATCTGACGATGGATGGAGATAGAGCCAGAGACCCACATTGGAGCACTGGACTGAGCTCCCAAGGTCCAAATGAAGAGCAGAAGGAGGGAGAACATGAGCAAGGAAGTCAGGACCGCGAGGAGTGCATCCACCCACTGAGATGGTGGGACTGATCTAATGGGAGATCACCAAGGCCAGTTGGACTGTAACTGATGGAGCATGTGATCAAACCAGACTCTCTAAGTCTTTTTAAAATTCATTTTTAAGAGGTGGATACTTACCTGGGTGGAATCTTGTCCTGAAGTCATTAATTCCATTATTCCATCTTTAATATTATCTCCTTGAATACAGGAATTAACACCATTTCTATTTCTGATAATCCTTTTCTCCTTAAATTGTACAACTTTCTATTTTTCTTTGCTCAGTTTTCTCCTTTTCATTATAAATGTGCAAAGGTGTGAACACCAAACAGCTACAACAGGTCAATACTAAGAAGTTTTGAGATTTCCTCTACCAATGGAATTAACCAAAAACTCTTCACTATACTCCCAGGCAAACATTTTTATGAGGACAAAAATAAACCACATTATTAAAAGTATCACAAGACCAATTTCCAAGACACATATTAGCATTCTTCCCCTTTTGGAACAGGCCCCTGCATTTCAAGTCATCCTTGTTACTGCAATCTTTCATGATCTCACTAGGATGGATCATTTAGTCCCACTTTGCGCATTTAAGTGCTTTTCTAATCCATAGAACCAAATTCCATACTTCTCTAAACAGAATCATGATGGGGCTTACCAGAGCAACACCCCATTCCCTGAAAGCACTTTCTTAATCAGGGTTTCTACTGCTGTAAGAGACATCATGACCATGCCAACTCCTATACAGAAAAACATTTGGTATATCATACCAAAATCTAATAGACACTATGACAGCAATGCTAAGAAGAAAGTTCCATAGCACTATGTGTCTAAGTAAAGAACCTGGAGAAATCTTACATTAGTGAATTACCAGAACATGTGAAAGCTCTAGAACAAGAAGAACCAGACTCATCCAGAAGGAGTAGAGGACAGGAAATAATCAAATTGAGGGCCAAAATCAGTAAAATAGAAACAATAAAAAAAACACAAACAATCAATAAAACAAAGCTGGTTCTTCAAGGATAATATCAACAAAATAGACAAACCTGTGTCCAAACTAACCAAATTGCAGAGAGAGAATATCCAGATTAATGAAATCAGAAATGAAAAGGAGGCCATAACAACAGACAATGAGAAAATTTAGAGAATCGTTAGGTCATACTTTGAAAACTTATACTCTGCAAAATTTGAAAATCTAAAAGAAATAAACAGTTTTCTAGATAGGTACTAAATATCAAACTTAAGACAAGATGAACAATTTATATAGACCTATAGCTACTACGGAAATAGAAGCCATTATCAAAAGTCTCCCAACCATCAAAAAGCCCAAGGTCAGATATTTCATTACAGAATTCTACCAGAACAGCAAAAAAGAGTTAATCCCTATACTCTTCAAATGGCCAGACATTTTTTTTACAAGGTTACAATTACCCTGATATCCAAACACACAAAGATGCAACTAAGAAAGAGAATTGCAGAGCAATCTCCAAATAAACATAGATGCAAAAAAATTTCAATAAAATACTGGCAGAGTGAATCCAAGAATACATCAAAAATTCATCCACCATGATCAAGTTGACTTCATTCCAGAGATGCAGGGATGGTTTAGCATACAAAAATCTGCCAATGAGTTGGGTGGTGGTAGTGCATGCCTTTAATGCCATCACTTGGGAGGCAGAGGTAGGTAGATCTCTGTGAGTTTGAGGCCAACATGGTCTACAAAGAGCTAGTTTTAGGAAAGGCACTGAAGCTGCACAGAGAAATCCTGTCTCAAAAAACCTAAAACAAAAAATCTGTTAATGTAACCCACCATGTAATTAAACTGAAAAAACAATTAGATGTTGAAAAAGCCATTGACAAAACCCAACACCCCTTCATGATAAAGGTCTTGGAGATATGAACAATACAGGGAATATATCTAAGCATAATAACAGAAACATACAGCAAGCTGAAAGCTAAGATCAAATTAAATAGAGAGAAACTCAAAGTGATTCCACTAAAATCAGGAACAAGTCTTTCCACTCTCTCCATCTTTATTCACTATAGTACCCAAACTTCTAGCTAGAGCAATAAGAAAACAAAAGGAGATCAACATGATACAAATTATAAAGGAAGAAATCAAACTTTTGTTATTTTCTGATGATATGCTATTATATATAAGTGACCCAAAAATTTTTTATCAGGGAACTCCTACAGCAGATAAACACCTTCAGTAATGTGGCAGAATACAAGATCAATTAAAATAATCAGTAGCCCTCCTATATATGAGTTATAAATGGACTAAGAAAGAACAAGAGAAAAATCACCCTTTACAGTAGCCATAAAAAACATAAAATATCTTGGGATTACACTAACCAAAGAAGTGAAAGACCTGTATGACAAGAACTTAAAGTTTTGAAGAAAGAAACTGAAGAAGATATCAGAAAATGAAAAAATCTCTCATGCTTTTATATATGTAGAATCAAAATAAAAATGTTGGCAATATTGCCAAAAGCAACCTACAGATTCAATGCAATTCCCATGAAAATCTCAATACAATTCTTCACAGACCTCAAAAGAAAAATACTCAACTACATATGGAAAAATAAAAACCCAGGATAGCCAAAGGAATGTAAATAAAGGAAAAATAAATGAATTTCTGGAGGCATTAGATTGCTGACATCAAGCTCTATTATAGTGTTAAAGTAATGAAAATAGCTTGGTTTTGGCAAAAGCAAAAATAATAAAAAAAATCAAAAAGAGAGGTACACCAATGAAATTGAATCAAAGACCTTGGTACTAATCCACATACCTACAAATACCTGATTTTTACTAAGAAGCTAAAATTATACAATGAAAAAAGAATCTTCAATAAAAGGTGATCGCATAACTAGATGTCAGCATGTAGATGAATGAAAATAGATCCATATCTATCACCATGCACAAAAATCAAGTCCAAATGGATCAAAGACCTCAATATAAATTCAGACACACTGAACCACATAGAAGAGAAAGTGAGAAGTAGCCTTGAATGCATGGACAAATGAGACTACTTCCTAAATAGCAAGACATTAAGGGTAACAATAAATATACAGGCATTTTGAAGCCGGACAGCACTGTAAGGTCAAGGACACAGTCAATAAGATAAAATAGCAGCCTATCGAATGGAAAAAGATCTTTATCAGTATGGCTATGGGATAGAGTCATTTCAGGTTCCCTATCCACAGCTGCCCCAGGAGCTAACTGGGGACATCGCCCTGGGCACCTGGGAGCCCCTCTAGATCCAAGTCTCTTGCCAACCCTAAGATGGCTCCCTTAATTAAGATGTGTGCTTCTCTGCTCCCCTAACCAACCTTCCTTTATCCCAATCATCCCGTTTCCCCAAGTTCCCCCCACCCTCCCCGTCTCACATTTCTCTCCCCTTCTCCCTTACCCCCCTCCCACCACACCCCCAACATCCCAAGTTTTTGCCCGGCAATCTGGTCTACTTCCCATAACCAGGAGGATAGCTATATGCTTTTCTTTGGGTTCACCTTCTTATTTAGTTTCTTTAGGATATCAAATTATAGACTCACTGACCTTTATTTATCTCTAGAAACCAATTATGAGTGAGTACATCCCATGTTCATCCTTTTGGGTCTGGGTTACCTCGCTCAGGATAGTGTTTTCTATTTCCATCCATTTGCATGCAAAATTCGCGAAGTCATTGTTTTTTACCGCTGAGTAGTATTCTAATGTATATATATTCCATACTTTCTTCATCCATTCTTCCATTGAAGGGCATCTAGATTGTTTCCAGTTTCTGGCTATTACAAACAATGCTGCTATGAACATAGTTGAACAAATGTCCTTGTCATATGATCGGGCATCTCTTGGGTATATTCCCAAGAGTGGCATTGCTGGGTCCATGGGTATGTTGATCCCAATTTTCCTGAAAAACCGCCACACTGCTCTCCAAAGTGGCTGCACAAGTCTGCACTCCCACCAGCAATGGATGAGGGTACCCCTTTCTCCACAGCCTCTCCAGCAAAGGCTATCATTGGTGTTTTTGATTTTAGCCATTCTGACAGGTGTAAGGTGATATCTCAATGTTGTTTTGATTTGCATTTCCCTGATCGCTAAGGAGGCTGAGCATGACCTTAAGTGCCTTTTGGCCATTTGTACTTCTTCTGTTGAGAATTCTCTCTTCAGATCAGTGCCCCATTTTTTAATTGGGTTAATTAGCATTTTAAAGTCTAGTTTCTTGAGTTCTTTATATATTTTGGAGATCAGACCTTTGTCTGTTGAGGAGTTGGTGAAGATCTTCTCCCAGTCAGTGGGTTGCCTTTTTGTCTTAGTGACAGTGTCTTTTGCTTTACAGAAGCTTCTCAGTTTCAGTAGGTCCCATTTATTCAATGTTGCCCTTAATGACTGTGCTGCTGGGGTTATACCTAGGAAGCGATCGCCTGTGCCCATCTGTTGTAGGGTACTTCCCACTTTCTCTTCTATCAGGTTCAGTGTGTTCAGATTGATATTGAGGTCTTTGATCCATTTGGACTTGAGTTTTGTGCATGGTGATAGATATGGGTCTATTTTCATTCTTCTACAGGTTGACATCCAGTTGTGCCAGCACCATTTGTTGAAGATGCTTTCTTTCTGGACTGAGCTCCCAAAGTCCCAATGAGGAGCAGAAGGAGGGAGAATATGAGCAAAGAAGTTGGACCACAAGGGGTGCGCCCACCCGTGGAGACAGTGGGGCTGATTCTTTGGGAGCTCACCAAGGCCAGCTGGACTCTGACTGAAATAGCATGGGATAAAACCGGACTCTCTGAATTTGGCGGACAATGAGGGCTGCTGAGAAGCCAAGGACCATGGCACCGGGTTTTGATCCTACTTCAAGCTCTGGCTTTGTGGGAGCCTACCCAGTTTGGATGTTCACCTTCCTAGACCAGGATTCAGGGGGGAGGACTTTGGACTTTCCACAGGGCAGGGAACCCTGACTGCTCTTCAGGCTGGAGAGGGAGGGGGAGGAGTGGGGGGAGGGGGGGAGGAGAGGGAGGAGTGGGAGGGAAATGGGAGGCGGGGAGGAGGCAGAAATTGCTTTTTTTTTCCAATAAAAAAAAAGAAAAAAAAAAGATCTTTACCGACCCCACAGCAGATAGAGGACTGATCTCCAAAATATATAAAGAACTCACAAAAGTAGACACCAAAATACCACGTAATACAAAAAATGACATACAGATGTAAACAGAGAATTCTCAAAAGAAGAATATCAAATGGCTGAAAAACACTTAAGGATTTGCATAACATCCTTAGCCATCAGGAAAATGCAAATGCAAATGACTCTAAGATATCATCTTATACCAGTCAGAATGACTAAGATAAAAACACCAATGACAGCTTATGCTGGAGAGAATGTACAGTAAGAGGAACATTTCTCCATTGCTGGTGGGAGTGCAACATGTACGGTCACTTTGGAAATCAATATGTCATTTTCCTAGAAAATTGGGAATCAATCTACCTCAAAACCCAGCAATACCACCCTTGGGCATATACCCAATGGATGCACACTCATACAACAAGGACATGTACTCAATTGTGATCATAGCAGTACCATTCATAACTAGATGCCCTTCACCCAGAGAATGAATAAAGAAAATGTGGTGTATTTACACAAGGGAGTATTACTCAGTGATAAAAAGCAATGACGTCTTGAAAGATGCAGACACATGGATGGAACTGAAAAAAATTATCTTGAGAGAGGTAACCCAGAACCAGAATGAAAATTATGGTATATACTACTCATTAGGGAATATTAAATGTAAAACAAAGGATAACCAACCTATAATACATGACCCCAGAGGAGTTAGGTAAGAAGGAGTGTGCTAAGAGAGACATACATGGATTCCCCTTGGTATTCCCTATGAAGCAGAAATACACAAGATCTTCAGAGAAAGTTAGGAACTTGGGCCAAAATAAGGGAGTGCAGAAGAGGAGAGGAAGGGTATGGGGGAAGAACATGATGGTTGAGATGGGGGAAGGATAGAGAAAGAGAGCATGAAAGGAGATATCTTAATTGAGGGAGTCATGGGGCTAGAGAGAAAACTCATACTAGGGAAATTCTAAGGAATCTACAAGGATGACCCTTGCTGAAACTCTAAGCAATAGTGGAGAGGGTGCCTGAACTTTCCCTGTAATAAGACTGATGATTACCTTAATTGTTATCACAGAGTCTTCATCCAGCAACTGATAAAAGCAGATGCAGAGATTCACAGCTAAGCACTGGGACAAGCTCCCAAAGTCCCATTAAAGAGAGGGAGAAGAGCAATATGAACAAAGAGGTCAAGACCATAATGGGGATATCCACAGAAACAGCTTCCTTGAGCTAGTGCGAGCTCATTGATTCCAGACTGATAACAGGGAAACCTGCATAAGTCCAAATAGGCTCTCTGAATGTGGATGACAGTGGTGTGGTTGGGGCTATCTGTGGGGCCACTAGCAGTGGGAACAGCATTTATCCCTGCTGCTTGAACTGGCTTTGTGCATCCCGTTGTCTTTGGATAAATATCTTCCTCAGTCTAGATATATGGGGTAGGACCTTGGTCCTGCCTCAAAGTGATGTGTCAGAATTGGTTGACTCCCCACAGGAAACCTTACCTGTTCTGAGGAATGGATGGGTAGTAGCGGAAAAGTGGTGGGAGTGGCAGAAGGGAGGGAGTTCAAACTGGGATTGGCACATAAAATGAGAGAAGACTGCTTTCAAAAAGTTATAAAACATTTTGTTGGTTGAATGACATCTAATATCTGCACATGAAATTTATAGAATCACAGTTTGAATCCAAAACCCCAACACAGACCATCCATTATTTGTGAACACTGATACACACTGATCTGTGAATTCACTGAAATGTTTGTCAGAATAGTTTCTCAAACATGTTTCTTTTTATCCTTTTTTATTGAGCTCTATATTTTTCTCTGCTCCCCTCCCTACCTCTCCCCTTCCTCTTCAGCCCTCCCGCAAGGTTCCTATGCTCCCAATTTACTCAGGAAATCTTGTCTTTTTCTACTTCCCATGTAGATTAGATCTATGTAAGTCTCTTTTAGCGTCCTCATTGTTGTCTAAGTTCCTTGGGATTGTGGTTTGTAGGATGATTTTCTTTGTTTTATGTGAGTGATAATTGTCTTTCTGTGTCTGGGTTACCTCACTCAAAATAATGTTTTCTAGCTCCATCCATTTTTCTAAAAAATTCAAGATGTTGTTATTTTTTTCCTGCTGTGTAGTAATCAATTGTGTAAATGTACCACATTTTTCTTATCCATTCTTCGGCCGAGGGGCATTTACATTGTATCCAGGTTCTGGCTATGACAAACAATGCTTCTATGAACATAGTTGAGCATATGTCCTTGTGGCACGATTGAACATCCTTTGGATACATACCCAAAAGTGGTATTTACTGGGTTTTGAGGAATTTTCTGAGAAATCACCACATAGACATCCAAAGGGGTTGTACCAGCTTGCAATCCCACGAGTGATGCAGAAGTGTTCCATTTTCTCCAAACCTCTCCAGCATAAACCATCATCAGTGTTTTTTATTTTGGCCATTCCTACAGGTGTAAAATGGAATTCCAGAGTTGTTTCGATTTGAATTTCTCTGATGACAAAGGATGACTTTTAGCCATTTTAGATTCCTCTGTTGAGAGATCTCTGTTCAGGTCTCTACTCCATTTATTTTTATTGTGTAGGGATAAGTCCCACCCCTTAGGGGGCGTGTTCGCCTCGGGCTAATGTTAGCCTATAAATTTGTGAGTGTGCTCCCAGAGCTGCTTCTGCTTTCCTGGTCTCCGCAGGAAAGTCTATTTCTCTATTAAAGCTGTATCTATTTTGACAATCTGTCTGCATTCGCTTACGCTGTTACATTATTGGATGATGTGATCTTTTGGTGTCCAACTTCTTGAGTTCTTTGTATATTTTGGAGATCAGACCTCTGTCAGATGTGGGGTTAGTGAAGATCTTTTCCCATTCTGTAGTCTGTTGTTTTGTCTTGTTGACTGTGTCCTTTGCTTTATAGAAGCTTTTCAGTTTCAGGAGGTCCCATTTATTAATTGTTTCTTTCAGTGTCTGTGCTGGTGGGGTTATATTAGGAAGCAGTCTCTAATGCCAATGAATTCAAGTGTATTTCCCACTCTCTCTTCTATAAGGTTCAGTGTTGCTGGCTTTATGTTGAGGTCTTTAAAGCATTTGGACTTGAGTTTTGTGCGTGGTGATAGATATGGGTCTATTTTCATTATTCTACATGTTGGTATCTAGTTATGCCATCACCACTTGGTAAATGTACTTTCTTTATTCCATTTGATATTTTTTGCTTCTTTGTCAAAAATCAGGTGCTCGAAATTGTGTGGATTGATATCTGGGTCTTCTATTCAGTTCCATTGGTCCTCCTGTCTGTTCTTATGCCAATAAGAGACTGCACAAACGTTTCTTATTTATTCATTTGATGCTTCATATTATGATCATATACATAGGAAATATGACATTATTTAGGACTTATAATGTCTAAGAGGGGACACATGAAAATGCAACATCCCTCTATGGTTTTTAAGCTTCTACCATCCTGCCATTGTTTCCTTGTTGAATGTCAGGGAAACATCACCGAACCTGATATCAAAGGACCTAAACTCCTGCCTCTGTAAGGTTAGAAAAATTACAAGTGCCAACAAATGCTTCATTCTAAGACATTCTGTGGCCTTGAAGACCCCTTTAATGACAATCACTAAGAAGTGTCCACATCTTTGAAAACTGAGAATTTCAGTGTCCACCTGCATTTAGTGTAGTGTCATATGAAGAAATGTTGAGACCAATGTGTGAGACCAATCTTGGGTTCAGATCTGTGAGGCACTCTGTCTAACTCTGGTACTGAATATTTTACTTAACACCCAAAGCATTCTGTATACAAGTAGAGAACTTAGTGGTCAAATCCAGTGAAATCCAAAACTCTAACTAGTAAATATTTATTTAGTTTTATTTATTAAGAATTGAGGGTATTTTGGTAAATAAGTTTTTTTTATGAGTTAAGTGCATATATGACAGATAATATAGACAATTTGTGAGTCACTGCTCTCCTGTTTGTTTGATTCCATTCCTTCTTTATAATTGTATACTATGGACACTGTCATTATCTGATTCCTTCTTTATAATTGCATACTCTGGACACTGTCATCTGACCTTAGCAACACTGAGGATACATGATTCTTTAAATTCAATAAGGCTGTTTAGAGATAAAATAAATGCAGGTGGGTCATGACCATGTCATCTCAGTGTATGATCACAAAGCAATAACAGATGTTCTCAAACACATTTATTTCTTCCATGTGGTTTGTGTTCCCCACCTGACATTTTTCACTTTGTTAATATGTGGCTCTCTGCTTTCTTCTGTAAATATTCATTTGAGAGAACTCTCAAGATACCTCAGTGGTAAAGAACATGTGCCACTCTTACAGATGACCTGGGTTTGATTCCCAGCACCTACATGGTGGCTCACAGTTTTCTGCAACTCCTGTTCCAGAGAGTATTGACATTATTTTATGGGAACTGCAGGCCCTGAATTCCCATGGTGCAAACTTACATATTCAGGAAAACATTCATCCACACAAAATACAGTATGCAATAAACACATCTTTTTATAAATAAGGATTCCTCTCAACATGAATGATCACTCCACAGGGCAATGACAAGCACAAATAAAGCTTTCAAGAGTGTAGTAAAATGCTGTGTTCTAAGAGGTTTGACATGTCAGAAAGTTTATCCCAGTTTAGTTTTACAAGTACATGATAAACCTGGTGTTTATGATCCTGTCAGATATATGCACTGCTACTATTGCAGAGATAAAGCATATAGTGGTAACTGCAAATGGATTACTAACACTACTACTTGGTAGAAATGTGACATGAAATACTAGCAGGTGATTAGAAAATAAGAGCATGCCGGGCGATGGTGGTGCACGCCTTTAATCCCAGCACTCGGGAGGCAGAGGCAGGCGGATCTCTGTGAGTTCGAGACCAGCCTGGTCTACAGAGCTAGTTCCAGGACAGGCTCCAAAGCCACAGAGAAACCCTGTCTCGAAAAACCAAAAAAAAAAAAAAATAAAAAATAAAAAATAGAAAATAAGAGCATGAGAATAGCATTAAGTGAATAAAATTATTGATTTAAATTTCTGCATGTATTTGCAAATGTTTTGCTGCTGTTTTTTAAGTCATAGTGTCATTATGTTACAATGGTTTTTCTGGAACTCATTATATAGACCATATTGACCTCAAACTAAAGGAGACCTGCATACCTCTGCCTCCAAAATCATGAGATTAAAGGTATATAACACCACAACTAGTGTATTTGATAATTCTTCTAGTGATTTATCTATTATAATGACATCCATGTCACATTAAAATAGATGTGGTATTATAAGATTATAAAGAATAATCAGAATAATGTGAAACCTTAAAAATTGTCGAATGGAATACAGCACTAGTGTAGATATAAAGTAGCTGAGTGGTTCATCCCAGACCTGCAAAGCACAAGGCCCTGTGTTCTATTAGCAACAATGATAAACAGTGAGGGAAGGCATGCTGTCTGATTCTCCATATCATATAGTAACAGCAATCACGGAGTGATAGTTCAGGACACATAAGGTTCTGCTTGTCACTGCCCAATAGTTATACTCTACCTTCTATTCCATGCTACTTTTCCAATTTGAATAGAAAGAGCTTTCAAAGCTGTTATTTTTCCACTGTCTATTCAATACAAGGTTACCACTGCCTCTATAATCATATAAGAAATGTAGTATCATGTAGGAATATTTCTTTTAAACCAGAAACATATGCACATTCTATATCTTCCCAGACTTGTGGGTTTCTTCTGTTTCCAATTTAATGTTTACTTTGGGCATGAAACCATAGTAAGTTAACCTTTAATAATACTTCAAAATAGATCAAGACATAAAGAATAAGGTGAATCATTTCATTAAAACAGCTCAAAATGTACAGCCAGTGAACCTATCCAACCTCATCTGTGAGGATGTAAAGAATTTCACTTATTGACAAGATGCTTCATCCTAAGAGCTTCTGTCACCATTGAGACTCTTCAGATGGCAATGACCAAGAAATATTTGTACCATGTGCTTGAGAATTGAGCCACAGGGTGACTCAGAATCCTTGTTCAGGTGAATCCAGGTAATTTGGCTATGCTTGTTAATCACTTATTTAGAGCACCCATTGCCCAGAGTTTTAAATAGTGTGTTTCCTACAACTACTATCTCTGTTTTACTGAGATTAAAGTTTTATTTATTTCTTTTTTAAAAACAGCATTATATTTATATGATTGTTTGATAACTCACTACATTCAGTTTGCTGAAATAATGAAAAGAAACAATGACCACTGTCCACCATAGGCTGAGGCAACTCCTCTGCTCAGATTTGAGAGAATAGTCCACCAAATTTATAATTGGGTGTTTGTCATCACAGCCATAGGATTCTACACACAAAGGTGCAGTGTGGTAAATCTATGAAATCAAGTATTTTTATATCCTCACTGGTTTTATTCACTTAATTTTATTTTATTAGGGGTTACATGTATGATGGCAAATATAATTCTCAAAATATTTTTATTGTGTTTATATCAATCTGTATCACTCAAATTCTACAGCATTTCTTGCCTGATCATGTCTCTTCAACAAAGATGAAAAGTCCAATATTTGCTGAGGTCACATAATTTGATTCCTTCCTCAATAGTGAACACAGTTTTATTCTACTCATTGAACAAAAGCTCCCTGTCATATGTCCAGTCCCCTAATCATTTTTGACCATCTTCTGAGATCTCTCAGTTCTTTATATTCACTGACATATCACACAGAATTAGCATGTCTTTAGAATCTCATAAAAGCTGGTCAGTCAGGAACTTATTTATCTCATATGTGCACCCTTGGTGTAGAAGAGAGGAATTAGGTTTCATTTCTCAATTTTTCTGTTTTCAAAGTTCTCACACTGACCGCAGCAGATCTATATTTCAGTTGCCATATAATTTTTATTATGAGAGACTCCTTCCTTCCTTATTCTAAAAAATTCCCTATGTAGGCAGTTCAAATACAGAGTTTTGTCTTAGTAAATTCTTAGTATCCTCCACTGATCCATGTTAAAAACCCAATGCACATACTCATTTGTAGATTTTTACATTTCTATGGATTACAACTTAGACTTCATGGCTGTCTCCTTTTTCCTTGTTTATTGATTTTATTTTTTTAAAAGAAAATAAAGTTTTTCATTTTACATACCAATCCCAGTTATCCCTCCTTCCCTCCATCCCTCCCATTCTCTCCACATTCCCCCACCCCATTTCCTATCCACTCTTCAGAGAGGGTAAGGCACATTGCATTGAGGAAGGACCAAAGTCTTCCCTACTATATTTAGGCTGAGCATGGTATCTATTCAAAGTGGATTGGTTCCAAAAAGCCAGTACAAGAAGTAGGGATAAATCCTGTTGCCACTGCCAGTGGCTCTGCAGACTTCCCCAGACATACAACAGTCACCCTCATTCAGAGGGTCTTGTTTGGTCCTATGCTGGTTCCTTCCCTGTCCTGCTAGAGTTGGTGAGTTCCTGTTAGCTCAGGCAAACTGTTTCAGTGGATGTCCCCATCATGGTCTTTACCTCTTTACTCATATTCTCTCTCCTCCTACTTTTCAACTGGACTTTGGGAGCTCATTTATGGCAGTTTTCTAATGCTGCATCTGTGCTCCATCTGTAATCCTTTTACATACTGAATGGTAGGTGTAATTTTTAGTCACTCTGTGTATAAATAACCAACAACTGAAACAATTTATGAGTAACTTCCCATTTCTTATTTCTACTTACAAGACCAGATCATAGAAATACAAGAGGCAAGCACATCTTTAAATATAAAACCTTTTTGTGTCAGAAAGCATCCTGAAAGGATTTGAGCATCACTAGTTTGATGCAAGCACAGCCACCTCAGTCTGTGCTCACACAGCCATGAGACATGTTCTCAAACATACACCAGTCCATATCCAGATTGTGTTCCTCACTTGATGTTTTATGTACTTCTATGGTATTATGTTGTATGCTTTTGGCTGTAGAAAGCTTTCATGTGTGGGGACTAGAGATATGGCTCTGTGGTACTTTCTGCTGTTGCAGAGGAACTGGGTTTGTTTCCCAACATCCACATGGTGGCTAAAACTGCCTGTAAGTCTGGATCCCAAAGGTTCACAACTCTCTTCTGTTCTGTGCAGGCAATGCATTCTCATAGTGCAATGCATACATGGAGGCTAAACATTTATGCACACAAAATAAAAATAGATACTAAAATCCTTTTAAACATAAATTTTCATTTTTCATAAAGCCTTGTTTCAATAGGCAAATGACAAGTTCAAATAAAGCTTTTAATATTTTACGAAGGGATGGGACCGGCACGGCGGCAGATGCAGGCCGCAGGCGGTGGGGAACTGTGGGGACCAGCATGGCAGCAGACTCAGGCCGCAGGTGGCGGGGACCAGAGGCCGTGCAGCGGCAGATGCAAGTGGCAGGGACTAGCGTGCAATACCGAGAGCAGATTGCCGCACTACAATTAAATCAAAGAGGTAGGCCTTTTGTTGGCGAGGTCCCTGGCAAATGGGGAGCCTGGTCCTGTTCCTGAAGACCCTTCTGAGGGGTGAGAGGGATCTTGGCTCGTGGCAGGAGCCAGGAAACAGAGCGAGGGCATTTTGTAAGCAGAGCCCCTGGCCAGCAGGGAAACCTGATCTGGTTTTAAAAGACCCATTAGATAGCATCAATAGGAGGAGATGGGCAGGCGCCAAGGCAAGAATTCACCCAATAATCTGTAAAACAACATGAAAACACCAGAACCCAATGATCTTACAACAGAAGTATTTGAACACCCTAACACAGAGAAGTGGAAAAAATTGACTTTATGAAAGCAATAGAGTCCCTTAAACAACATGTAAAAAACGCCCTTATAGAAATGGATGAGAAGTATAACAAAAAGTTTGAAGAAATGAGTAAATATGTACATGATACCCCTTGCCATATAATAATCAAAACACAAAACATACAGATTAAAGAAAGAATAGTAAGAGCTGCAAAGGAAAAAGGGCAAGTAACTTATAAAGGTAAGCCGACCAGACTTACACTTGAATTCTCTATGGAAACCATGAAAGCCAGAAGGTCCTGGATAGAGGTACTGCAGAAACTAAGAGACCATGGATGCAAACACAAACTACTATACCCAGACAAGCTATTGTTCACTATCAATGGAGAAAACAAGACATTCCAGGATAAGAACAAATTTAAACAATACATAGCCACAAATCCAGCCCTATAGAAAGTAATAGAAGAAAAATCGCAACCCAAGGAATCCAACATTGCCAACACTGCCTACAATAACTCAGGCATCTAGCGACCCTTCACCAGCACAAATCAAAGAAGGGAGACACAAAAACTCTACTACCAAAAAAAAAAAAAACAATAAGAATAACTAGAGTAAACGACCACTGGTCATTAATATCACTTAATATTAATGGTCTCAATTCACCTATAAAAAGGCACAGGCTAAGAGATTGGATACGAAAACAGGATCCAACATTCTGCTGTTTGCAAGAAACACATCTCAACCACAAAGACAGACATCTACTCAGAGTAAAGGGTTGGGAAAAGGTTTTTCAAGCAAATGGTCCTAAGAAAAAAGCAGGTGTGGCCATACTAATTTCTAACAAAACTGACTTCAAACTAAAATCAATCAGAAGAGATTGAGATGGACACTATATCCATAACAGGAACAATTCATCAGGATGAAGTCTCAATCCTGAATATCTATGCCCCAAATATAAAAGCACCCACTTATGTAAAAGAAATATTACTAGAACTCAAGGCAGACATCAAACCACACACACTATTAGTAGGAGACTTCAACACACCTCTCTCTCCAAGGGACAGGTCAATCAGACAGAAATCTAATAGAGAATTAAGAGAATTATTGGAGGTAATGAAGCAAATAGACTTAGCAGACATCTATAAAACACTCCATCCAAATAGGAAAGAATATACCTTCTTCTCTGCAGCTCATGGAACCTTCTCGAAAATTGACCACATACGCGGTAACAAAGGAAACCTCCACAGATACAAAAAAATATCAGTGTCCACCTGTGTCTTATCAGATCACCATGGATCAAAGTTAGAAGGCAACAACAATACTACCCCCAGAAAGCCTACAAACTCATGGAAACTGAACAGTCAACTACTGAACCACACCTGGGTCAAGAAAGAAATTAAAGTCTTCCTTGAATTTAATGAAAATAAAGAGAAAACATACTCAAACCTATGGGACACAATGAAAGCAGTGCTAAGAGGAAAGTACATAGCACTAAGTGCCCACTTAAAGAAAATGGAGAATGTATACATTGGGGACTTAACAGCACACCTGAAAGCTCTAGAAAAAAAAGAAGCAGACGTGCCTAGGAGAAGTAGAAGACTGGAAATAATCAAACTGAGGGCTGAAATCAACAAAATAGAAACACAGAAAACAATCCAAAGAATCAATGAAACAAAAAGTTGGTTCTTGGAGAAAATCAACAAGATCGACAAACCCCTATGCAAACTAATTAAACGACAGAGAGAGAACACGCAAATAAATAAGATCAGAAATGAAAAGGAGGACATAACCACAGACACTGAGGAAATTCAGAGAATCATTAGCTCTTACTACAAAAGCTTGTATGCCACAAAACTGGAAAATACAAAAGAAATGGACATCTTTTTAGATAAGTACCATATACCAAAGCTAAACCAAGACCAGGTGAACGATCTAAATAGACCTGTCAGTCGTGAAGAACTGTTATCAAAAATCTCCCTTCGAAAAAAAGCCCAGGACCAGATGGTTTCAATGCAGAATTCTACCAGAACTTCCAAAAAGACCTAATACCTATACTCCTTAATGTATTTCACAATATAGAAACAGAAGTCATTGCCAAATTCCTTTTATGAAGCTACAGTTACCCTAATACCAAAATCACACAAAGACCCAACCAAGAAAGAAAGATAAAGGGGTACACTCACCCATTGCTGGTGGGAATGCAAACTTGTGCAACCACTTTGGAAAGCAGTGTGGCGGTTTCTCAGGAAATTCGGGATCAACCTACCCCTGGACCCAGCAATACCACTCTTGGGAATATACCCAAGAGATGCCCTATCATACAACAAAAGTATATTCTCAACTATGTTCATAGAAGCATTTTTTGTAATAGTCAGAACCTGGAAACAACCTAGATGCCCTTCAATGGAAGAATGGATGAAGAAATTAAGGAATATATACATATTAGAGTACTACTCAGCAGTAAAAAACAAGGACTTCTTGAATTTTGCATGCAAATGGATGGAAATAGAAAACACTATCCTGAGTGAGGTAACACAGACCCAAAAAGAGGAACATGGGATATACTCACTCATATTTGCTTTCTAGCCATATGTAAAGGACATTGAGCCCATAATTAGTGATTCTAGAGAAGCTAAATAAGAAGGTGAACCCAAAGAAAAACATATAGGCATTTTCTTGAATATTAACCTTCATCAGGCAATGAAAGGAGACAGAGACAGAGACTCACATTGGAGCAGTGGGCAGAAATCTCAAGATCCAAATCAGGAGCAGAAGGAGAGAGAGCATAAGCAAGGAACTTAGGGCCGCGAGGGGTGCACCCACTCACTGAGACAAAGGGGATGTTGTATTGGGAACTCACCAAAGCCAGCTGGCCTGGGTCTGAAAAAGCATGGGATAAAACCAGACTCGCTGAACATAGCAGACAATGAGGACTACTGAGAACTCAAGAACAATGGCAATGGGTTTTTGATCCAACTGCACTTACTGGCTTTGTGGGAGCCTGGGCAGTTTGGATGCTAACCTTACTAGACCTGGATGGAGGTGGTTGGTCCTTGGACTTCCCACAGGGCAGGGAACCCTGATTGCTCTTTGGGCTGATGAGGGAGGGGGACTTGATTGGGGGAAGGGGGAGGGAAATGGGAGGCATTGGTGGGGAAGAGACAGAAATCTTTAATAAATAAATAAATTAAAAAAGAAAAAAATTTACTAAAATTCAGTGTCCTAAATGTGTTCTGATGTGAGCAGAAAATTGTTCCATCTTCCAGTATCATTTCATTAGTTCAAGATGGACCAGATGTTTATGATCCCATCAGAAATATGCATTGTTATCACTGAGGGGTAAAGCCTAGAGTGGAATCTACAGATGAATTACTAACCCCATTACTCCGTAGAAAATGCAGCATATATTACATGTGCATGAGAAGAGAATTAGGTGACAAGACTATTTAATTTAAAATTCTGTATATTCCTTCTATTTCTTATGTTGATGAACAAATTATAGTATCATTTATAATGTACTCTAATAGAGGAAATGCATGTGGGATATCTACAAAGGAATCTGAAATTGTAAAACCTTAAACATTGTCCAAACTGAAATAGAGATCTAAATGTGGAAACAAATTAGATGAGTGGTAGAGCCCCGAACTTCCAAGTGCAAGGCCCTGTGTTACTTTAACAACAATGATAAACTGTGGGATAGCATGGAATGACATTATGCCTAACATCTGAGTATGAATAAACCAGGAAAGGAACTCAAGCACATTTGAACCTGGCTGTCATTGCCTGATACTCATACTGCTACTCTTCTATCAGTGTCATCTTTCCTAGTTGAAAATTGAAGTTTCAAGCAATCATTTTACCAGGAATCAGTCAATCCCAACACAGTTACTGTAACTATAAGTCATAAATGTATTCTTACATAAGAATGCATTTTACTCCAGAATCAGATTCACATCCTGCAGCTTCCCATGGTTGTGTGCTTCTTACATTTCCATTCTTATATTAGTGTGGGTGTGAAACCCTGGTAAGTTCACTACGTTCACCTATAATAATAACAATATCCACAACGTTAGTATACCTGTGAGGTAATGAAAACGTTCACATTGAGTTGCTACCACAGTCCTTCAACATCTTCACAGATGGGCTGTTTTACCCTACAGTAACCTACATTCTCCCTGAGTGAGGGACTTACATTATAGAAAGAACCAATGATGACTGTAATAAGGTTAGGAACACTTAGCTCTCTCTCACTAACCTCTTTACTATGTAATAGTTCTTGTGCCTTCCCTCTCTGATACACAGATCTATTTCTACTCCAGATTCCCATTATCAGACATGATAATTTTCCCAGGCCTCTTCATTGCTGTCTCTGCAGCACCCTCTACAATATAGTGTACTCACCTGGCTTCCAACCTCTGCAGTGTGGTGGGTTGAGTGTACAGATCCTGACTTCATTGTAATCTGCAATGTCAGAGAGGAAGGCAGTTCAATCCTAAGATAAAGGTTTGAGACTCTGTGACCTCAACTCAATTATGGAATGATAATTTCCATATTACCTGCACTGGCACTGACAGTGTGGCTTTGGGAGACAAAATTATTCTTGAACTTCTTTTCCAGTTGCTAATTAAAACCACACTTAAGAGTTTCTTGTTAATATCTCTAATGACATTAGGTGTTTTGAAGAGGCAGTATGTTTTCTTGATCCTAGAAGGTTGACAGGCTCTCTAGTGGAAAGTGCCAAAAACTTTGAGTTCAGATTCAGGACAAATTTACAGAAGAATCCATGCCTCATTGGATCTAGGTTTCTTTGACTAGTTTCCATACAAATAAATATACTCGTTTTTTTAAAAAGATTTAGAACATTTTCTACTTAATGTCTCTGAGTTTCATAAACATTCATTTTATTCAAGTCCATTCCCTATTAGCTTCTTGCTAGCAATAGCAATAAGACAACATAAGGAGGTCAAGGAAATTCAATTTGGAAAGGAAGAAGTCAAACTTTCATTATTTGCAGATGATATGATAGTGTACATCAGTGACCCCAAAAACTCCACCAAAGAACTCCTACAGCTGATAAATACCTTCATTGATGTAGCAGGATACATGATCAACTCAAAAAATTATTAGCCCTTTTATGCACAAAGGATAAAGAAGCAGAGAGGGAAATCAGAGAAGCTTCACCTTTCACAATAGCCACAAACAGCATAAAGTATCTTGGGGTGACACTAACCAAGGAAGTGAAAGATCTATTTGACAAGAACTTTAAGTCTTTGAAGAAAGAAATTGAAGAGGACACAAGAAAATGGAAGGATCTCCCATGCTCTTGGATTGGGAGGATCAACATGGTAAAAATGCCAATTCTACCAAAGGTAGCCTATAGATTCAATGCAATCCCCATCAAAAATCCCAACAAAATTCTTCACAGACCTTGAAAGAACAATAATCAACTTTATATGGAAAAACAAAAAACCCAGGATAGCCAAAACAATCCTATACAATAAAGGAACTTATGGAGGCATTACTATCCCTGACTTCAAACTCTATTACAGAGCTACAGTAATGAAAACAGCTTGGTATTGGCATAAAAACAGAGACATTGACCAATGGAATAGAATCAAAGACCTGAATAAGAAACCACAAACCTATGAATTTTTGACTAAGTAGCTAAAAGTATACAATGGAAGAAAGAAAGCATCTTCAACAAATGGTGCTAGCATAACTGGATGTCAACCTGTAGAAGAACGAAAATAGATCCATATCTATCACCATGCACAAAACTCAAGTCCAAATGGATTAAAGACCTCAAAATAAATCCAACCACACTGAACCTGATAGAAGAGAAAGTGGGAAGTAGTCTGCAACACATGGGCACGGGAGACCACCTCCTACATATAACCCCAGTGGCACAGACAATAAGAGCAACAATGAATAAATGGGACCTCCTGAGACTGAGAAGCTTCTGTAAAGCAAAGGACACAATTAATAAGACAAAAAGGCAGCCTACTGAATGGGAGAACACCTTCACCAACTCCACATCAGACAAAGGACTGATTTCCAAAATATATAAAGAACTCAAAAAATTAGACAGTAAAATTCTAAATAACCCAATTTAAAAATTGGGGTACTGAACTAAAAAGAAAATTCTCATCAGAAGAAGTTAGAATAGCCAAAAGATACTTTAGTAAATGTTCAACTTCCTTAGCAATCAGGGAAATGCAAATCAAAACAGCCTTGAGATACCATCTTACTAAACCTCTCAGAATGGCTAAGATAAAAAACGCCAAGGATAGCTTTGCTGGAAAGGATGTGGAGCAAGGGAAACACTCATCCATTGCTGGTGGGAATGCAATCTTGTACAACAACTTTGGAAATCAGTGTGGTGATATCTCAGGAAATTGGGAGTCAACCTACCTCAGGATCCAGCAATACCACTCTTGGGAATATACCCAAGAGATGCCCAGTCATACTACAAAAGCATTTGTTCAACTATGTTCATAGCAGCAATATTTGTAATAGCCAGAACCTGGAAACAACCTAGATGGCCTTCAATGGAAGAATGGATAAAGAAAGTGTGGAATATATACACATTAGAGTACTACTCAGTGGAAAAAAATGACATCTTGAATTTTGCATGCAAATGGATGGAAATAGAAAACACTATCCTGAGTAAGACAATCCAGACCCCAAAAGATGAATATGGTATGTACTCACTCATTAGTGGACTCTAGCCATAAACAAAGGACATTGAGCCTATAGTTCACAAGCCCTGAGAAGCCAAATAATTAGGTGAACCCAAAGTAAAACATATATAGATCCTCCTGGAAAATGGAAGCAAACAACATCACCTGGCAAAAGTTGGGAGCAGGGGGTTGGAGGTAAGTGTGGATGTGGGGGAAGGGGAGACAGGGAGAGAGAAGGGAGAAGGGGAGGATTGGGAAGAACTTGGGGGAGTGGTAGGGTTCATATGGTGGATATAGGAGCAGGGAAGAAGATATCTTCACTAAAGGAACCATTTTAGGGTTGGCAAGAGACTTGGCTCTACTGGAGATCCTAGGTTTCGATGGGGGATGTGCCCTTCTAGGTCCTTGGATAGCAGAGGAGATGGTACCTGAACTGACCTTGTCCCATAGTCACACTGATGAATATCTCAAATATCACCATAGAACCTTCATCCGGCTGGCGATGGATGAAGAGACCCACATCAGAGCACTAGACTGATCTTCCAAAGTCTAGTTGAAGAGCAGAAGGAGGGAGAAGATGAGCAAGGAAATCAGGACCGCGAGGGGTTGGTCCACTCACTGAGGCAGTGTGCCTGTTCTAATGGAAGCTCACCTAATCCAGCTGGACCGGGACTGAATGAGCATGTGATCAAACCAAACTCTCTGAATGTGGCTGACAATGGGGGCTGACTGAGAAGCCATTGATAAAGACCCTGGGACTTTTTTCTACTGCATGTACTGGCTTTTTGGGACCCTAGTCTATTTGGATGCAAAGCTTCCTAGTCCTGGATGTAGAGGGGAGGGCCTTTTACTTCCCATGGGGCAGGGTTCCCTACCCTCTTTTAAGGTCTTGATATCTTTGCTCATCTTCTCATTTCTTTCATTCTTTAAGTGGATTTTTGAAGCTTAGTCCAGTGCTCTAATGTGGGTCTCTGCCTCTGTTTCCATAATTTTCTGGATGAAGGTTCTATGGTATTATTTAAGATATTCATTAATCTGATTACACGGCAAGTCAAGATAGGGCCCCTCCTCCTCTCTTGCTTAGGGTCTTATCTGGGGTCATCCTTGTGGATTCCTGGGAATTTCTCTAGAGACAGATTTCTGTTAACCTTATAATGGCTCCCCCAATCAAGATATTTCTTTCCTTGCTTTCTTTTCTGTTCATCCTGCATCTCAAATATCCCATTCCCTCGAGTTCTTCTCAGCCCTCCCTTTCTCCCCTCCACTTCACCTTCTACCCTCTCTTCCCTCCAGTTCCATGGTCCTAATTTTATCAGACAATCTTGTCTGTTCCAATTTCTAGGTGGACCTATGTATTTTGGGGTGTTCATCTTATTACTTAGAGTCTCTGAGACCATAAACTATAGGCTCAATGCTTATAGATAGTATCCACTTATGAATGAGTACATACCATATTCATCTTTTTGGGTCTAGGTCACCTCATTTAGGAGAGTGTTTTCTAATTCCATCCATTTGCATGAAAAATAAACAAGTGTGTGATTAATGGCTTATAGGTTTATATATGTGCAACTTAATCAGATTCAACTCATTTCCTAACATTTGTGATGACACTCACATAGACTGTCATGGCATGAGATTCTACATTTATCCACTAATATTCCCAAATTTTCTATTTTCAGCCTTTCCCACCTTCACTTTGTATTGATTTTTATTTGTTTGTTTTTAAAACATTTATCTTTATTTTATTAGCTTACACAGTAACGTTTGTCCTTAATTTCTTTGCCAAAAATCAGGTGTTCCTAGGTGTGTGGATTAATCTGGGTTAATATTTGATTTGATTCCATTGGCCAACCTGTCTGTGTAAAGGTATACATCATTAGGACATTGAAATATAATAGATGGCTAAGGATGGATAGGATGATGGGACAGGAGCATCAAGTGTTTATAGAGAAAGATAAGCAGGACAATGAAGTGAATATAGAAAAACACAGCTGAAATCAAGGACCATATATGGTGTGTGTGTGTGTGTGTGTGTGTGTATGTGTGTGTGTGTGTTGATCTAACTAAAATTGCCAAATATTGGAGGAGACAGAGTCCCACCTGATCATCTCTTGCCATCAACAGAAGCCTTCTTTACCATGATTAGGTTACATCTATTAGAGTTGTTGGCCAAAGGGATCCCACAGGCATCCCCAAGGATGTTGCCAAGAATATAGTTTTTGTGCACAAGATAATGAAAGGACCCCGCTGATAAAGAAAACACCTATACATCACTTTGAATATGGAGAAGTTGAGCTAGTGCCTACATAGAATCTTCACCCTCAAGTTATAGTATGGTTGTTATAGGAAGATATTCTGAAGACTTCCAGAAGAGAAAGGTAATCACTAAGCAGGCCCTAAACTGTATAGTGGTGTCCTAACAACAATATATGCTAGAGAAATTGTGGTACAAATCTTGGGGAGTAGAAAAACGAATATCAGATTTGACTTAAGGCTAGTTCCACAAGAAGAAACACAATACTCAATATTTATTTGGATATCAAGAACAAGACACTAAATAGCCCAGGGATCAAGAGTAAAATCCAGTAATACTGGTTTAAAGAAAGCTAACAATAAAATGACTCCTAATTATAGACCATTAACTTGTTCAATCAGTATCACAGTAGTTTCCCAGTACAGCAGAGGAAAACAAATACAGAGACTCTCAGCATAAGACTACTCTTATGTAGAGAGAGTGAGAGACCTTGGAACTTATAACCTTGTACAGGATGTCTCTAAGAAATGCCTTCTCTCAAGCCTCATGGAACCCTAAAAATAAGAGGTGGAAGAAAGTAAAAGAGCAAGAAGAAATTGAAGACACCAAAAAAACCCAACTCTCATAAGAATACAAAGACTTTGGAAGAATGTATCTGAACTGCATGGGGCTGCACTAGTTATCGAAGCATATTTTATAGCTTTCAGGTTGTTTTTGGTTTCTGCTGGATTTCTGAGTGTAGGGATACATGTGTTTCTGATTCTTAGGCCTTCTCTTTGGCTCTCTTTCTTCTGCCTGTCTTCTCTAACTCCAACTGTTAGTTTTTGTTTGATGTTATTTTATTTTATTACTATCCCTTGGAAGCCTGTTCTTTCCTCATGAGAGACAGAAAGGAAATGGATCCAGATGAGAGGGCAAGTGAGGAAGAACTGGGAGAAGAAGAGGGAGAGGAAATGACAACCACAAGATATTATGTGACAAAGGATAATCTGTTTTCAGTGCAAGGGAAAAAATTTAAAAAATGTTAACTATAGACCTAATGCAATGCCTTTTTAAGTTAAGTTATGGAGCCATATTTTATAGAGAGAATAAATATAAGAATTAATATAAAGCCACAGAACACCACAAATAGCTAAGGTAATCCTAAGGGGTAAAAACAAGCTGTAAAAACATAAAACACGATATTGAATCACACTAAAGAGCCATAGATAAAGACAGCTTGATATTGGCATCAAACAGTCAAACAGAGGGAATAAAACAGAGAAGTCAGACATAAACTGTGAACACTGTGGCAACTAATTTATGGCAAAGTTTGATGTAGTAATTTTAAAAATGATTCAACTAAAGAGAACTCATATTTGCATAAGTCCAGAGCAGAATTCTGAAAGGTATTTTAAGAAGTGTCACCAATATACTCAAATCAGAGAAGACAGAACAAGCAAACAAGGAAAGTTATATTTCAAATTCTTTGGAGGTCGAACTACTGCAAGCAGTTCATCAGAGAAGCTAAGGCTGAAATAGTTTTCTGGACTGGTGCAGGAGAAAGTAGTTGTGGATGGACCACAGTCTCCAGAAGCACAAGGTTATAGACAGTCATGATTTTAGTTTCACTGAAGTTAGATGGTAGGTTACTCAAGATGTCTGTGAAATCACCAAGCAATGAAGAGGCCCTGATAGGATGGAAGCAACACGAAGTTCAATTTTATTGCTTTTATTAATTGGTTGGCTACCTCAAGCGGGTGTCACATGGGAAACTGGAAGAATCTAGGAGCAATAAATCTTATTGAGGTTGCTAATTCACCAGCTGACAAAACTCCCATACTCATTTTGGTTAATCTTAGAAGGACAAGTTGCTACCTATTTAACTTTCTGTATTGACCTTCTGAGGATGACGTGTGAGCAAAACACTGAATCCCACAGAAAACATCTTCACCTATGCATTTACAATAAGATTAAATTAATTTTATTTCTGATCCATTTGAAACTAAGCCTGAACACAATGGAGTAATGATTCATAAGAACAATGGGTCCAAAAGAAGGAAAACACAGAGAAGTGAGGCGAGTCATGTTCACTAGCCACCAATTGTGATTATGGAAAAAAGCAAAGCAGCCTTGTAATACAGATGAGAGAGTATAAAAAATCAGAAAGGTAGATACCATAATCAGGATGTTCTGGGTTGCTCTGGACTCAGGTGACATTCTACTTGAACCATGAGTACTGCGGATCTGTTGAACATTTTGCTTGTGTCTATACAGAATGCCAATCATGGATCCACTGGACTAGGCCATGAGCACAGAAAGGAAGACTTCAGGGCAAACCACCAGTGATGTATAGAGTGAGTCACTGATTTCTTCAGGCCCTACAATAGAGCAGTAACCATTATCTCGTTTTCTTTTTTCTTTTTTTTATTGAAAGAAAAAAAAAGAAATTCCCACCTCCTCCCAGCCTCCCCACTCCTCTCCTCCTCCCCCCACTCCTCTCCCCCTCCCTCTCCAGTCCGAAGAGCAGTCAGGGTTCCCTGCCCTGTGGAAACTCCAAGGTCCCTGCCCCTCCATCCAGGTCTAGGAAGGTGAACATCCAAACTGGCTGGGCTCCCACAAAGCCAGAACATAATGTAGGATCAGAACCCCTTGCCATTGTCTCTGGCTTCTCATCAGCCCTCATTGTCCGCCATGTGCAAAAAGTCCGGTCTTATCTCATGCCTCTTCAGTCACAGTCCAGCTGGCCTTGGTGAGCTCCTACTAGATCAGCCCCACCGTCTCAGTGGGTGGGTGCACCCCTCGTGGTCCCGACTTCCTTGCTCATGTTCTCCCTCCTTCTGCTCCCCATTGGGACCTTGGGAGCTCCGTCCGATGCTCCAGTGTGGGTCTCTGTCTCTATCTCCATCCATCGCCAGATGAAGGTTCTATGGTGATGTGCAAGACATTCATCAGAATGGCTATAGGACAGGGTCATTTCAGGTTCCCTATCCTCGGCCACCCAGGAAGCTAACTGGGGATATTGCCCTGGGTACCTGGGAGCCCCTCTAGGTTCAAGTCTCTTGCCAACCCTAAGATGACTGCCTTAATTAAGATATGTGATTCCCTGCTCCTCTATCCAACCTTCCTTTCTCCCAATCATCCCGTTTCCCCAAGTTCCCCCCATTCTCCCCTCCATACTATTCTCTCCACATCTCCCCTTACCCCCGTCCCACCCCACCCCCAAGTTCAAGAATCTAGACTTTAAAAAGCTAAATAACCCAATTTAAAAATGGGGCACTGAACTGAACAGAGAATTTTCAACAGAAGAAGTGCAAATGGCCAAAAGACACTTAAGGTCATGCTCAACCTCCTTAGCGATCAGGGAAATGCAAATCAAAACAACTTTGAGATACCATCTTACACCTGTCAGAATGGCTAAAATCAAAAACACCAATGATAGCCTTTGCTGGAGAGGTTGTGGAGTAAAGGGTACCCTCATCCATTGCTGATGGGAATGCAAACTTGTGCAACCACTTTGGAAATCAGTGTGGCGGTTTCTCAGGAAATTCGGGATCAACCTACCCATGGACCCAGCAATACCACTCTTGGGAATATACCCAAGAGATTCCCTATCATATGACAAGGACATCTGTTCAACTTTGTTCATAGCAGCATTATTTGTTATATCCAGAACCTGGAAACAACCTAGATGTCCTTCAATAGAAGAATGGATGAAGAAAGTGTGGAATAAACACATATTAGAGTACTACTCAGCGGTAAAAAACAATGACTTCTCGAATTTTGCATGCAAATGGATGGAAATAGAAAACACTATCCTGAGTGAGGTATCCCAGACCCAAAAAGAGGAACATGGGATGTACTCACTCATAATTGGTTTCTAGTCACAAATAATGGTCATTGAGTCTATATTCTGTGATCCTAAAGAAGCTAAATAAGAAGGTGAACCCAAAGAAAAACATATAGTTATTATCCTGGATATGGGAAGTAGACAAGATTGCCGGGCATTATCTTGTTTTCTTGTCACATTTTTGCTATTAAGTTTGATAGATGAGTATAGAAAGAAAGTAAAATGTATCAACATGTTGAAGATCCAGAGGAGGGAAATAAAGCGGCCAATAGGATTTATAGCTTTGACTTTATTATACTTCCAGCAAGATTCCCTGGTTTGAATGGTCACAGCCTGAAAGACACTCAAGAGACAGGTGGTGCCAATGGACACACTACGGCCAAATGATTGAATGTATAATAGGAACCAACATCCAAAATCACTCACAAACTGCTTCAATCCAAAAGTTGCCAATGTATGGGGCATTCCTGAGGGGAGAATGATGATAGCATTGGCTGTCATTAGGTTCATGAGAATCAAATCTGTGGGCTTTAATGTACACGATCTGTAGTGAAGGACTACATAGTAGAACATCAGAAAGAAATTTCCCAAAATTCCAGTTGTAGTTTGTGATAAGAAAGTAATTCTGATCGCCATAATCCAGAAGTCCATTCTGTGATTCAGGACAATTTCCTTTAGATTACGTCCTTGCTATTTCTGTGGTCAAAATGAACAACAACAAATGCTTGTAGCCTGTGGTAAAAAAAAAAAAGACACCTTTAAACCATGGAGCTTCTGATTAGCTTGAACAGAGGGTCCTTTAAAGAAGATCTTGTCCCAGAACTTGTGATAGAAGAAGCCACTTTGTGTGTATGTCTCTATGAAACTGTTCAATAACTCAGAATGCACGTACTGATGGAAGGAGAGCCGTTAGTTTGAACAGAAAATCCAGCATTCAGGACAATATTATGCAGGCCTGTGAGAAACAATGATGAGTGACAGTCCATAAAAACAAACCCAGTTCCAGATATTTTGATATACAGATATTTCCTAGTCCTTATGTAAAAGAAGACAAATTCAGTAATAACCATATTACTTATATATATTGATTCTTATTGTATAGCTCACTTAAAATTATAATATAAGCAATTTAAAATTCCTAATACCACTCTGAATATATCTATGGTCTGGTGAGAAAGCAGTTTCTTTCATCTTGTCTAAGGTGAACCCATGTTTGGTTTAATCTGAAAGTGACTTTCCCTTGCCTATCCCCTCCATGAATATTACTTTTCTAGAAACTGGGGGTTGAAATGTGTACGTAACTTCACGTTTTGTATTGTGTTAAACTGCTTTATTCCTTTGCTTCCCCCTGCCAGTTGCTGACAAGGATAGAGCCTTTTGGGGTTCTTTGCCTTTTAAAGCACTCTTTAAAATTCATCTGAGGTAGCTCTTTGAGAAGTGTTTCTTTTCAGGTAGTTGCTTAAGGCTGATTCTCAATTTGGACTTTGATGTTCCTGACTGGTCTTTGGGTGCCAGCCCCACAATTGTCTTACGTAAGACTTATTTTTAAGAACATAAAACTTATTTGATGATGGTTCAAGTGAAAACTTACATCATAATAATTTAAGATCTATATCTTATAAAAATTCACCACACACATTGACAACACATGCATGTGTGCACACTCAAGTCAAGGCTATTAAGAAGTGGGGACATGAACTGGAATGAAATTTCACAAGATGTCCAAAAAATAAGAACAGGCAAAATATACCTGGACAAGTGTCAATGATAAGAATATTATCTGACAAATGTTCAGTGTCTCTATTAAAACTGTGTCTGGAATAATCATGTACCACCCTGAAGTCTAGAGTGGAAATGAGAGGAAGGAAGGCGTGGGTTAGCCAACTCATCAGCGCAGTAAGAGAAAACTCTCAGGACACCATTCACTATTCCTGTGAAGAAGGTGTCTGCAAATCCTTCTCTAACCAGGGGAGGATCCCCTGCAGAAGTAGGCAGTAGCAACTGTGAGTCAGCAACAGGCTCAACCAAGCATCCCCAGGATGGGCAGTGTTGCCTTTTCCCACTCAACAGCCATGCAGGGACAGCCTCCAGGATACGCAAAACCTGGAGAAGAACTGGCAGTGAGGCTTGTGATCTGAAGGAGTTTAAACAGAGTGGGTACATGAACTGTGACTTTAGGAATTTTCAGGTACTTACAGTCTCCTTTTCTGCAAGCACTGGTATTGTAGGACACCCTAGGAAATGGCTATAGCAGAAAAGAAAACTACTCTATTAAGTGATGCATTTTAAGTTCATAATGACATATGTCAATGAGCTAAGGGTGATTTCATAGCTTCTAATGATTAGAAATGTGTGTTTATGTAAAAGTGACTGTGTTTAGAAGTCAGGGAACTTGAAAGAGGCTCTTTAGAAGGTCTGAGGCTGTGATGGGAAGGGTAAAACAATACATGTGTTTTCAAAGTGGAAGAAGGAATAATGGACATTAGATAGTATACAATGGAATAAGGGGAGAGAAATCAAGGAAGGGGCATTGGTTCAATCAAAACACTGAGTATGAAAATTTAGGTATTCACCTGCATTCATTGTAGGGAGTTAAGAAGAAATGTTAAAGAAAAGAAACAATGAACACCATCTAACAAAGTATGAGAGCACTCTTGTTGTCAGATCTGGGAGGCCCCCTGCTCAATTCTAGAAATGGGTGTTCATCTTCACAGCAATAGCATCAGCACACAAAACAGATGTTACACTGGTCACATTAACTAAAATACAATATGCTTACTGGTAAATCTCACTTTGTTTTATTTTGTTAAAAGTTAAATATATAATAACAAATATGATTTTTAAAAAGATTTACTTTTATTGCATGTATACAACCAATCTGCACTATTCAAATCTGACAGCTTTTATTAATTGATTATCCTCACTTTAGATCAATGTAGACCTAAAGTCTAATACCAGTGCTCAGGTTCCACTGATTTGTTTCCTTTCTTAACTCCACAGTGAAGAAATTGAAGAAAGAACAGTGAAGAAAGAACAGTCTTATTCCACTCAGTGAACTAGACAACAAAAGCTGTCTCTCATGTGTCCAGTTTCCTCAATCATGCCCGGCCATCTTCTATTATCTTTTAGTGCCTTATGTTGACTGGCATATTGGCCAGAAATAACAATATGTTCCTAATAATGCATAAGAGCCAGTCAGTAGGGAACTACTTTTATCATATTAACTCATATGTACACTGTCTCAAGGGCAGGTGATAAGTTGCATACCTTAATTTCTCTTCTTCTGAAGCTCTTACACTCATCCATTGAATCCACTTTCAGTGATCTCACGATCCATATTTTGACACACTCTTTCCTTCTTTGTTCTAAATAGCCTCCAATGTGGTCAGTTCAGATATAGAGTTTTCCTAATTTTCGTAGCATCCTCCACTATGCCACGATATATAACCCATGTCCACACTCTATCTTTCTGTGGATTGCAGGTTAGACTTCATAGTTGTTTGCTACTGTATCTTCTATATCTTATTCCTCTTGAATTGTAACAGTTATAAGATGAAACTTATTCAACTTTTTATTATTTAAGTATGTGAATGAAAAACAGAGGTAACAATTTATGAATACCTGCTATCCTGTTAGCGTGACACCTTCTTTGATTATTACGTTTGCTATGCAGTTTTTGTTGGAAGCAGTCATTAAAACCTGGACCCAATGAGACAGTGAGACTTCCCTAACTTTCACACAATTCTGACCTCAAGGTTGCTAAGACCATCCCCAGGAGACACGGTCAGTCTTCTGGGGTAATGAAATTTTATTGCCTCCTCAAAGTACCTTGTCTCTTTGGAGATATGTGCAAGAAACTCTTAAGTATCTTTGTTAATTACTTACTGAAAAGATTTTGAAAATTGTTTTGTGTCCCAAAGTCAGTGCTGTCATTCCCACAGCAAGTGAAAAGAAAATTGCAGTTCTGGAGGGAGGTGAGGTCACAGAGTCTCAGGTTTGAGGGGACACTCCTACAGCAATGCTTATTAAGAGTCAGGATCTGTCCAATGAACCCACCATCCTGCAGAGACAAGAAACCAGGGTCATACCTAAATATAATAAAAGCTATTTACAGCAAGCCGACAGCTAACATCAAATTAAATGAAGAGAAACTCAAAGCCATCCCACTAAAATCAGGAACACGACAAGGCTGTCCATTCTCTCCATACCTCTTCAATATAGTGCTTGAAGTTTTAGCAATAGCATTAAGACAACATAAGGGGATCAAGGGAATCCGAATTGGAAAGGAAGAGGTTAAACTTTCATTATTTGCAGATGATATGATAGTGTACATAAGTGACCCCAAAAATTCCATCAAAGAACTCCTACAGCTGATAAACACCTTTAGTAATGTGGCAGGATACAAGATCAACTCGAAAAAATCAGTTACCCTCTTATACACAAAGGATATGGAAGCAGAGAGGGAAATCAGAGAAGCATCACCTTTCACAATAGCCACAAACAGCATAAAATATCTCGGGGTAACTTTAACCAAGGAAGTGAACGATCTATTTGACAAGAACTTTAAGACATTGAAGAAATAAATTGAAGAGGACACCAGAAAATGGAAGGATCTCCCTTGCTCTTGGATTTGGAGGATCAACATAGTAAAAATGGCAATTCTACGAAAGGCAATTTATAGATTCAATGCAATTCCCATCAAGGTCCCATCAAAATTCTTCACAGATCTTGAGAGGACAATAATCAACTTTATATGGAAAAACAAAAAACCCAGGATAGCCAAAACAATCCTATACAATAAAGGATCTTCTGGAGGCATTACCATCCCTGACTTCAAACTCTATTACAGAGCTACAATAATGAAAACAGTGTGGTAGTGGCATAAAAACAGAGAAGTCGACCAATGGAATCGTATAGAAGACCCAGATTTTAACCCACAAACTTATGAACACCTGACTTTTCGATAAAGGAGCTAAAAGTATACAATGGAAGAAAGAGAGCATCTTCAACACATGGTGCTGGCACAACTGGATGTCAACCTGTAGAAGAATGAAAATAGACCCATATCTACCACCATGCACAAAACTCAAGTCCAAATGGATCAAAGACCTCAATATCAATCTGAAAACACTGAAACTGAATGAAGAGAAAGTGGGAAGTACCCTACAACAGATGGGCACAGGAGATCGCTTCCTATGTATAACCCCAGCGGCACAAAAATTAAGGGCAACATTGAATAAATGGGACCTACTGAAACTGAGAAGCTTCTTTAAAGCAAAGGACACTGTCACTAAGACAAAAAGACAACCTACTGACTGGGAGAAGTTCTTCACCAACCCCGCAACAGACAAAGGTCTGATCTCTAAAATATATAAAGAACTCAAGAAACTAGACTTTAAAATGCTAAATAACACAATTATAAAATGGGGCACTGAACTGAACAGAGAATTCTCAATAGAAGAAGTTCAAATGGCCAAAAGACGCTTAAGGTCATGCTCAACCTCCTTAGCTGTAGGTAGGCAATCAGGAAATGCAAATCAAAACAACTTTGAGATATCATCTTACACCTGTCAGAATGGCTAAAATCAAAAACACCAATGATAACCTTTGCTGGAGAGGTTTTGGAGGAAGGGGTACCCTCATCCATTGCTGGTGGGAATGCAAACTTGTGCAACCACTTTGGAAAGCAGTGTGGCGATTCCTCAGGAAATTTGGGATCAACCTACCCCTGGACCCAGCAATACCACTCTTGGGAATATACCGAAGAGATGCCCTATCATATGTCAAAAGCATTTGTTTAACTATGTTCATAGTAGCATTATTTGTAATAGCCAGAACCTGGAAACAACCTAGATGCCCTTCAATGGAAGAATGGATGAAGGAATATATACACATTAGAGTATTACTCTGCGGTAAAAAACAATGACTTCGCGAATTTTGCATGCAAATGGATGGAAATAGAAAACACTATCCTGAATGAGGTAACCCAGACCCAAAAAGATGAACTTGGGATGTACTCACTCATAATTGGTTTCTAGCCATAAATAAAGGTCACTGAGTCTGTAATTTGTGACCCTAAAGAAGCTAAATAAGATGGTGAACCCAAAGAGAAACATATAGTTATCCTTCTGGCTATGGGAAGTGGACAAGATTGCTTAATATCTGTTAGATCATTCATACATATAGGTTCCCATTTACATTCTGCATATCCCACTGAGTATTGAGTATTTGCTCACTTTTCTGAAAAAGAATGCTTAAAAGAAATCCCACACTAGTTCAGAATTGAACATAATAGAGCGCTATTTATTTAGGGGTAGACTCACAGATTACAGTGCTCTGCTCAAACAAGGAACAGGAACCAAAATGCTGCAGCTGGAAGAGTGAGAGCAGACACATGCTTTACATCAACATATATAGTATATGAGACCCTGCCCAAATAGGCGGATAACTTAAAGGCTACTGGCTGCAGGAATTCCTACAACACCTCCCCCTTTTGTTTAATAAGAGAGTTCTAAGTCTAATACAAAATTACATACAATAAGAACAAATATATCAAGCAAGAAACATGTAAAACATGTTTCAAAAATTATCCTATTCTAATGAGTTTAAGTCTTGTATAAATAAATAATTTGGCCATATCATGAGAGTAAAGTAGCTACAACTATCTAGTCTTCAACCCCATCAAAGATATGAGAAGGGAAAAATATTACTTGAGCAAACAGGAAATATAATCAAGCAACTTCCAAAATGTACAACTAATGACAGAGACAACTGACTACTTGGGCATTTACCCAAAGTCTCATTTGCAATGTTGGAGCAACCAACTTTGGCTAAGGCCTAGAATAACTGACAGGCCATTTTTAGAGGCTATAATTTTTTTCAAAACTGTCTTACTTTGTGTTGGCATGATTTGACAGTCTTTTTTCTTGTATCCTGCTTGTCCTGCCTGAACATTGTGGATTTTGTCAGTGGTTGGTACATGGCCTTTCCCAAAGGTGCCAATTTGTAGTTGCAGGCCATTTGTTCATCCTGGCAGTTCTGGAATAATCATACAGAAATTATATTAATTAAATCTCTGCTTGGCCCATTCACTCTAGCTTCTTATTGGCTAACTCTTACATATTAATTTAACCCATCTCCATTAATCTGTGTATTGCCATGTGGCTGTGGCTTACTGGGTAAAGTTCCCAGCATCTGTCTCCAATGGACTACATGGCTTCTCTCCTAAACATCCTCTTTCTCCCAGCATACAGCCTAGCTTTTCTTACCTAGTTCTGTTCTGCCCTTGCCATAGTTCCAAAGCAGTTTTTTATTCATTAATGGTAATCACATCAAACAGAGGGAAATCCCACATCACTTTTCAGAGGTAATAACTTTTCAGAGGATGAGTAACTAAAACTCTTGGTAGTCATCTTTAACTGTGAGAGGTACTGATGATGGAAAATCTTTACTCTTGTCTTTAGCCTCTTCATCTTCTCCTTGCTTAACAATTCTTACAAGTTCCTCCATCAATTGAAATCTTTTTATCACTGTCTTTTGTAAAATCTGAATCTGTTGATCTGTGAATATTTCTAATGATTTCATCAAATCAATTAATTTCTGGTTCTCATTCTGCACATGTGATTCCAAGTTTTTAAATTTTCCTATTAATGACATCTTTTCATACTTAGAGATTATTTGGATGGCATGTAGATTGCTTTCCAGAAGGGATCTTCTATCTGCTAGCTTGTTATAACTTTTCAGCAGGTTTTGATTGTCAGTTTCAAAAGTATGAATCTTTTTCAATAATCTCTTAGTACCATTTTGTAAGGTTTTATAACCAATTGCCATGGAGTAAATTTTGCATGTCAAATTATGATTATTACTCTCAATGATTTGAACCCTTTCAGCCAATATCTCATTGTAAATCTGCAAAGTCTGTATCATATCTAAATGTTTCTTATTCTTGACTCTGTTATCAAACCATTTCTTTAAAGATATAATATGATGTGGGAGGGTCTTCTGTTTGTGTTGATTTCATTGGTTAATAAAGAAACTGCCTTGGCCCATTTGATAGGCCAGCCTTTAGGTGGGTGGAGTAAACAGAACAGAATGCTGGGAGGAAGTGAGACAATGGCCATGCCTCTCCTCTCTGGGCAGACGTGATGGAGCCAGCCACCAGGTCAGACATGCTGAATCTTTCTCGGTAAGCCACCACTTCCTGGTGTTACACAGAGTATTAGAAATGGGTTAATCAAGATGTGAGAGTTAGCCAGTAAGAGGCTAGGGCTAATGGGCCAGGCAGTGTTTAAAAGAATACAATTTGTGTGTTGTTATTTCTGGGGCTAAGCTAACCATGCTGGAGCCAGACGGGACAAAAGCAGGCTGACCTTCAGCTCCTTCTACAATAATATTAATTATCAAACTGACAAAAAGATCTTTCACTTCCTTGGTTAGAGTTACCCCAAGATATTTTATGTTATTTGTGGCTATCGTGAAAGTTGATGCTTCTCTGATTTCCCTCTCTGCTTCTTTATCCTTTGAGTATAGGAAGGCAACTGATTTTTTGGAGTTGATCTTGTATCCTGCCATGTTACTTAAGGTGTTTATCACCTGTAGGAGTTCTTTGATGGAGTTTTTGGGGTCGCTTATGTCCACTATCATATCATCTGCAAATAATGAAAGTTTGACTTCCTCCTTTCCAATTCGAATCCCCTTGATCTCTTTATGCTGTCTTATTGCTATTGCTAGAACTTCAAGCACTATATTGAAGAGGTATGGAGAGAGTGGACAGCCTTGGCTTGTTCCTGATTTTAGTGGGATGGCTTTGAGTTCTTCTCCATTTAATTTAATGTTAGCTGTTGGCTTGCTATATATTGCTTTTATTATATTTAGGAATGAACCTTTTACCCCTAATCTCTCCAAGACCTTTGTCATAAAGGGGTGTTGAATTTTGTCAAATGCTTTTTCTGCATCTAGTGAAATGATCATATTTTTTTTCCTGCAACTTATTTATGTGATGGATTACATTGATAGATTTTCAAATGTTGAACCAGCCCTGCCTCTCTGGGATGAAGCTTACTTGATCGTAATGTATAAATTTTTGGATGTGTTCTTGGATTCTGTTTGCCAGTATTTTATTGAGAATTTTTGCATTAATGTTCTTAATTGAGATTGGTCTGTAATTCTCTTTCTTGCTTAAGTCTTTGTGTGGTTTTGGTATCAGGGTGACTGTAGCTTCATAAAAGGAGTTTGGCAATGACTCTTCTGTTTCTATTTTGTGAAACACCTTAAGGAGTATAGGTATTAGGTCTTCTTGGAAGTTCTGGTAGAATTCTACATTGAAACCATCTGGTCGAGGGCTTTTTTTGGTAGGGAGGTTTCTGACAACAGCTTCTAATTCCTCCCGACTCACAGGTCTATTTAAACTGTTCACCTGGTCTTGATTTAATTTTGGTATACGGTACTTATCTAAAAAGTTCCATTTCTTTCACATTTTTCAATTTTGTGGCATACAGGCATTTGTAGTAAGATCTACTTATTCTCCGAATTTCCTCTGTGTCTGTCATTATGTCCCCCTTTTCATTTCTAATCTTGATAATTTGTAGGATCTCTCTCTGCCGTTTGATTAGTTTGGATAGGGTCAACAGCTATGGCTATGAATATATAAGTCCCAGGTAGGCCATATACCTCTCCTAGAATTTCATCCATAATAGAAAGGAAAAGTTATTAAATTACTGGATTGAGATATTATCTGCAATTATGTCAGTAATGGTTTACAAATTTCAAAAACAGTTACCGTTAGTAGATTACTAACCTCTGTTAAAATCATGGTTGCTCTGAGACTCTTAAGGTGCAATAATGATGTGGGCTAGAAAAACCTGTGGATTTTCTAGTAACTCAAAACCAAAACTGAACAGAATTTTGTTAAAGAGACACTGGTCAGGGCAGCCATGTAGCAATAGTACATGAGTTGCAGGTCATCAGGGGAAGCTGTGACAGCCGTGTGGGAGCCACACACAGGGAGGGATGTGATGGAGGAAGGTCATTGGTTAAAAATAAAGAAACTGCTTGGCTGGTCCTGATAGGTTAAAACATAGGTTGGAGGAGGAAACAGAATAGAAGGCTGGGCGGAAGAGGAAGTGAGGTCAGAGACTTGACAGCTCTGCTCTCTGGAGCAGAGGGCACACTCCCATTTCCCCGGCAGACAGCGATGAAGCTCCTACCCAGGATGGACGTAGGATAGAATCTCCCCGGTAAGCACACCTTGGGGTGCTACACACCTTATAAGAAATGGGCTAGTCCAGGTGTGAGAATTAGCTTAGAAGAGGCTAGATAGAAATGGGCCAAGCAGTGTTTGAAAGAATACAGTGTCTGTGTAATTATTTTGGGTGAAGCTAGCCGTGTGGGTGGCCAGGGGTGCTGGGGAAGCAGCCCCCACCGCTCATATCACTTCAGGGATGGGATTAAGCCACCAGACCACAGGAGTCACAAGAAGCTCTGGGGATGCGGGAAGCTGAGTGTGTACCCCTTGGGATGACAGCAAGGACAGTCATCACAGGAGAGGAAGCTAAGGCATGGGCAGATGGGAGCTGGGAACACTAGTGTTTCTACCAAACCCAGGTGGCTTAGGGTTTGGGTTCCAATTCCTAGAGTTGGAATTCCAATCTCAGCTCTGGCCTGGCTGGTGACTAAAACGCCTCATGCAAATGACTATTTTATAAATTTGTGCCCCAAAATTTGGAGTTTCGATTGAAGCATGATTAAAAAAAACACTCTGAGAGAAACTGGCATTCAACCTATCGACCATAGAAGCAAAGCAGCCAGGCTTTTACCTTGAACTTAGTCTGAAATGTCAATCCTGCCTCCAGGAATTGCAGAATGAGACTGTGTCTGAGGTCTGTCTCCTCTTGCTTTACAATCCTTTCTAAGGTTTGAATTAAAGATTTGTACCACTGGAATTAAAGGCATGCACCTTCTGGTTTTTTATGGCAACAAGTGTGGCTACTGGGATTAAAGGTGTGTGTTATTAGAGCATGGTCAATAAGGCTGACAGTGGACTGTTTTACTCTCTGATCTCTAGGTAGTGTTTATTTATTTATTTTTTTATTTTTCCATTCAAAAATTTACACTTACTTCCCTCCTCCCTTTCCCCTACCACTCACCAACTCCTCCCTCCTCCCTCCCCCACCATGCTTGAGAGAGGGCAGGGAACCCTGTCCTGTGGGAAGTCCAAAGGCCCCCCCCCCTCCACCAGGACTAGGAAGCTGTGCATCCAAATAGACTAGGGTCCCAAAATCCAGTACATGCAGTAAAACAAGTCCCAGTGTCTTTATCAATGGTGTCTCAGTTAGCCCCCATTGCCAGCCACATTCAGAGAGTCCGGTTTGATCACATGCTCATTCATTCCAGGTCCAGCTGAATTTGGTGAGCTCCCATTAGAACAGGTACACTGCCTCAGTGGGTGGACCAACCCCTCGAGGTACTGACTTCCTTGCTCATCTTCTCCCTCCTTTTGCCCTTCAGCTGGACATTGGGAGCTCAGTCCTTGCTCTGATGAGGGTCTCTGTCTCTGTCTCCATCTGTCGACAGACAAAGATTCTATGGTGATATTCGAGATAATCATTAGTGTGATAGTGGGGCAAGGACCGTTCAGGCACCCTCTCCTCTGCTGCACAAGGACCTAGCTGGGGACAGTCCTGTGGACACCTGGGATTCCCTCTAGAGCCAAGTCTCTTGCCAACTATAAATGTCTCCCTTAATGTAAATATGTTCTTCCCCTGCTCCCATATCTGTCCTTCCTCTATCTCCACCCTCCCAGTCCCCCATGCTCTCTCCAGTCTTTCCCTTCTCCCTTCCCTTTCCCCTCTTCCCTTCCCCCCACCCCTACTACCACCCCCATGCTCCCTACTTTTGCCCCACAATCTTGTTTCCTTTCAATTTCCAGGAGGATCTATATGTTTTTCTTTGGGTTCACCTTGTAATTTGGATTCTCTAGGCTTGTGAACTATATAGGCTTAATGTCCTTTGTTTATGGCTAGAGTCCACTAATGAGTGAGTACATACCATATTAATCTTTTTGGGTCTGGGTTATCTCACTCAGGATAGTGTTTTCTATTTCCATCCATTTGCATACAAAATTCAAGATGTCATTTTTTTTTCCACTGAGTAGTACTCTAATGTGTATATATTCCACACTTTCTTTATCCATTCTTCCATTGAGGGGCATCCAGGTTCCAGGTTCTGGCTATTACAAATAATGCTGTTATGAACATAGTTGAACAAATGCTTTTGTAGTATGATTGGGCATCTCTTAGGTATATTTCCAAGAGTGGTATTGCTGGATCCTGAGGTAGGCTCATTCCCAATTTCCTGAGAAACCGCCACACTGATTTCCAAAGTGGTTGCACAAGTTTGCATTCCCACCAGCAGTGGATGAGTGTTCCCCTTACTTCACATCCTCTCCAGCAAAGGCCCTCATTGGTGTTTTTGATTTTAGCCATTCTGACAGGTGTAAAATGGTATCTCGTAGTTGTTTTGATTTGGATTTCCCTGATTGCTAAGGAGGTTGAACATGACCTTAAGTGTCTTTTGGTTATTTGAATTTCTTTTTTTTGTTGTTTATTAAAATAAGAATAAAATGCCACTACAATAGTACACACATCTGTTTTAGAACAAAACATTACTAATTCTTCCAAATGAATTTGAAATTACAGTTTTGTTTGTTTATTTGTTTCCATTATTGGTAAAAGACATAGTTTTCAGTAATAGTAATTTATTTATCAATATAAAATGCTAGTAATGACATATTTTATGGATATTTTATATATCTAAATCTATATAGATATAATGTAGCAATATGAGACATGTATATAAGACATGTATACCAACACTCATATATATATATATAGTGTGTGTGTGTATGGTGTATGTGTGTGTGTGTATCTTGAATTAAAAAAAAACAACTGTAGAAGGGCATAACACTGCATGACCGAAGTCCCAGAAAGTGGTATGTTGATGCAATAGGTTCACATAAGCCTGAGAATTAAAAAAGATTTTAGAATATACAGAAAGACACTTTCTCCATAAAAAAATAGTTAAATTTAACAATAACTTACTTTAAAGACTTGACTAAAATCTTGACAGTACGTTTTAATGTACTTTGTTTTAATTTTGTATTTGGATTTATATTCTAAATCAGTATTTGTAATTGTGTCCATGTTATATTGTATAATGGGGCATAAATATGAAAATGCAATGTAAAATATTTCTATGAATGTAATATAAATTATATAAATCTAAATGTCAAAACTATAAAAGAAATGCAAATATTTCTGCTTCTGTCCCTCTATTCTGTTAGGTCTTTGTTCTTCTATGCCACTGAGGTTGTAGTTCTACATATTTTTTCCCAACTGTGAATTCAAAAATATATAACTGCAATTTAATTTGTTTTGCGGTCATCCTTTCATATTTAATTATTTCTTATCTCTTCTTACTCATAAGAAAGTCATAAAATGCTATGTTTCTTCTTTTCTGTTCTCTTTTTTATTTGATGTTTTTCTTCAACATAGCTCATTTATTGGGAGAGATGAATAATTTTATTTAATTTTTTAGCTAGGAAGACTTACATTTTCAAAGAAACTAAATTTATTACTTAAATTGATTCCAGTTTCCGATCTTATTCACTATTTACTTAGCTCACAAATATTTAATTAAAAACTAATTCTAAATAAAAAACAAGGGTAAGGAGAGATTCCTCAGTAATTTGGAATAATTACTGTGATTGTAGACAACCTAAATTTTGCTCTGAGACCTACATAGTAGCTCTTCACTATCAGGGGATCTGGTACCTTCTTCACTCTTTAGGTACCTATTACACAGAACAGAAATACATATAGGCAAACACTGATACACATAAAGTAAAATAAATAATAAAAATGGGAATGGAAAACAAAACAGAAGAAATATGTCTAAGACTGAGGAGTATAAATGATGGGTTTGAAGAAAGTAACTTTTTAAAATAGTTTTCTGTCTTGAATTAAAATCTGTATGCCCTGATGTGGAAGTGGTGAGTGACATCAGCTTTAAGATGGGGTTTATCTTCTTTACACACACTGGAATAGGAATCATGGGAAGCTCATTGCTTCTCTATTATAGTTTCCCTTTGATCACTGGACAAAAGGTGAGACCCACAGACCTTATCCTCAACCAACTAGTTTTTGCCAACAACTTTGTTCTGTTCAGAAGGATCCCTCAGATAGTGTCAGCTTTTGGATGAAAGAATTTCCTGAGTGATACTGAGTGTCACACACATGCCGTACGAGTGGCTTCTGGGCCACCCAGCTTTGTCCCACATTCTTTTGGTGTAAGCATTCCAGAAAAAAGATGCCCATGGTGTGTTGGTCTATGGCTTATATTTTTGAATCTTGCAACTTGTGGTGAATATCTATATTTTTATATGAGTAACTGGCCAAAGGCTCAGTCAAAATATGATTATGAACACAGATTATGTTTAGTTTCTCACCATTACCACAAAATACAAAATTTTATTATATAGTGTCTTCTTGTACTTTTCCATTGATGCTAATTTTTAGTCTAATAGTTTCATGTTCCTTGTCCTTAATAGAAGGTAGCAGCAAGGTCAACACATCTACAACCATAGCCTCCTCTTGAGACCTGCCCCAGAGGACAGAGCTACATGGACCATTATGAGCCTGGTGACCATGTTTGCTTTTTTTCTTCTCTCTCTATTCCACTTCAACTCTTTATCTTGTTCTTATCAGAAACCAAACCAGAGGCTGATTAATGCTGCTGTAATTTTGGCTGCATGCGTCTCTGGTTTCAATCCGTTTTGTTCATCAGCAGTGATGCCAATGTCTCTCACATCTTTCATATCTGTAGGAGAAAAAAACTCTCTTCTAGTCAGGAAAAACAGTAATCTTGCTTTGGGTTTCTATAGTTGGCTTATTGCTTGATTTAGACTTTTTTATGTTCAATCTTTAAATGTTTGAGGGTTTTGGCTTTATGTGTAAATTTGCACTACCTCTGTGCTGGTAACTTCACAGCGAAAAGAGGGTGGTGGGTTCCCTAAAACTGGGATAACAGACTGTTGTGAACTGCCTTGTGGATACTGGAACCTGAAACCAAGTGCCTGGAAAGAGCAGCCAGTGCACTTTACCATGGAACTATCTCTCTAGCACCTTGTTTTATTTTATGTAAATGGGTTTTTGCCTACTTACTTGGCTGTGCGCCACAAAACATTTGCATATGCACACATTCCTACTTGTATGTAATGCATTTTGGTATATTTACCTCTGTCACACCCATGACATCCCCCTTTCACGTTCTCTGGGCCATTTACTAATATTTCCCTCTCTTGCTTTCATATCTTACTGAAGATAAGTCATTGATTTTATTTATGGCTATTTGCATGTGTATGTATGTTGATTTATCTATTGGATGTACCAGGACACACACACGTCCTTAGTATCTTAGGACTTGACATATTGCCATGCTGAGAACAGGAGAACATTTGATTAGGCTTCACCATACATCAGTGTGGGACTTGCACACTATTTCTACTGCTGCTAACTGGAAATGGTTGATCAGGTAGAGGTTGGACAATTCTTTAACCCTTTACCAAAAATAATGGTAGTGACATAAGAGATTAAAGTGATTTGACTGAAACTTTGTACAATTTAAAAAAGATCAAACCACTACATTGTAGACAATAAATATACATATTGTTAAATCATTTTAAAAACCAAATATATTTAAACTGAAAAAAGAAAATAGGGTATTGTTTTCTAAGAATTGCACAAGACTACAAATGAGAGATATTCCAAAATTGAAACTCTGAAATTTCATACAATGAAATGCTAAAAAGATGAGAAATTTCCATAAAGTAAAAAATGAAGCATTAACATAATTCATTCTGTTTTATTGTGAACATTTTTCAAACTTCACTTATAACATGAGCAACATAACACAAATAGATTTTGTTTTATATAAAATTCATATTATAGATATAGGATTATTTATATATCTTTATGATAATATTCAAATACCTTAAAAGGAGTAGACTACTGGAAGATAATCAGGAAAGTACATTGTTTCATGTTCTGTAGGCAAAACAGACCTGTGAGACCCTGGTGTCAGTGAGAATGAGCACATAGGGGCTGAATGCTGGAAAACAAGATAACAGCAGGACAGAGCTGTTCACTACCCACTGGCCACGTTTTTCAGCAAGAATGCTCCAAAGGATCAAACTAAGATAGACAGAATAGAAGGCTGTAAAGAAACACACTAGGATCAGAATTCTACATGTGGCTCTGTCTTCATGGGAAACACTAGAGGTGAAGCTGTATGTGTGAATATGCTGGACTCTCTGCTTGTGTCTGTGAAGCATAACAATTGCCAATATGCTAGCCCAGGACATGAAAATCAAACTTATCATATCAGGGGGAAAAGTGTAAGATATTACATAGGAAGACATATCCAGCAGGTAGTGTCCAGGAGCAATAACCACCATTGCTTTCTACACTGGCATTTTTCTCATTCAATGGACCATTCACTAGAAATGGAAGAAATAAATTCATGAGGAGATGTAGGAACCAGTTGAAGAGACAGCAGCATCCAATGAACTCTTTGGAATGTATTTTGAGTGCAATCCACCTACACATTCTGGGTTTGAGCTTTATGGCCTGGAAGCCATTGAAGAGACAGGCAGTGCTGACTGACACCCCACTGCCAACTCTATACCAATAGAAGACAAGTTTGCAATTTGTATCACTCAAGAAACATTTCCATCCCAATGTTATCAATGTCTGTGGTATACCCTTAGACAACAAAACTATTAAGTTGGCCAAAAGTAGTTGACTGAGAACCAAATCTATAGGTCTCATGTGATTTCCAGTGAGCAGAGGGAAGATGTACAGAAGGAAGAGGGAAGAATTTCCCAAGATCCCAATCACAGTCTGTAGGAGGAAAATAAACCCCATATTCAAATTTGCAGAGTACATTTTGTCATCCCCAAGAGGATATTGATTTTAATAGAGTCAGAAGAATGAAGGAGTTAAGCAAATTAAAATTGCTGTATGACACTCATGCTTCTCTCATTATTTATATACTTTTCGTGTTCTCACTTTAAATAGCCATGGAACATTTAGTGTGCAAGGCTCAACCCAATGAAGACTGGTAATTTTGGTTCCCTCAGAACCTATTAGGTCTACTTAGTTCAGAGTACTGTGGTCCACAGTTGAAGAAATACCAAGGGGAGATGGAAGCTGTTGCAAGGAAGGCCTGCTTGTTCATCACAGCCACCTTCTAGCTTAGCCACGAAATAACCACACAGAAACTGTATTAATTAAATCAATGCTTGGCCCACAACCTCTGGTTTCTTATTGGCTAATTCTTACATCTTAATTTAACCCATTTCTATCAATCTGGGTATCACCACAAAGCAGAGGCTTACCAGGGAAAATTTAGCACATCTATCTCCAATGGCAGATCCATGGCAGTCCCCTCACTCTGCTTTCTTCCTCCCAGAATTCAGTTCTGTCTTCTCCACCTACCTAAGTTCTGCTCTATCAGGCCAATGAAGTTTCTTTATTCATTAACCAATACAAGCAACACACAGAAGGGACTCTCACAACAGAAAGATTTTTGTACTGACATGAATTCCTACTTAGAAGATAAGCTACAGGCAATTAATATACAGGAACTGTGCAACAAATATTTCCTTCTTGAATTAAAATTTGAACTTGTAAATATGAGAACAAAGTTATACTTGTTGGAAGAGTAGAAAATAAGCTTCACAGTATGATATGATGTATTAAATAAATGCATAAAACATTCTTACATTCACCTAGAATATTATGTGATACCATCATATGAAAATGAACAACTTTAAAATGTAAGTGAAAAATAGTTTAATCAGGTCTTACAAACTTAATGTATATGAACTTACCAGAAAAAGTTCAGATAATTCAAGACCCACAGGTATGCATAAAGCAAAAATTTGTAATGAGAAACAGAAATCCATTGCCCTAAGTCATACTTGCAATTTCAGCAGCTAGTAATTTGTAGAATACTATCCAGGACTGGTGAACAAAACTTTTGAGAATAATCCAAAGGAAAATGTAAGAATATGAGCCCAAATAGCTCAACGAATACCAAATATTCTTCATGAATATAATTTCAAATATAATATTTAAGGAAATATCTACTATTTATCTTTAGTGAATTAGAATACAGAATATTGACAGCTTTATATTATTCTTTCTAAACATGATGTTAATAGGAAGATCAAAATGGTGAAACTTGTTCAAAATATTGTTAAAACTTTTCCTTAATTAATGAATTTCAAAAAGCTCAAGATCATGTAATCAGGAGAGGAAGGTCGCCCCACAAGAACTGGTATAGCTATCAAAGCCCTCATATATATATATTCACGTTCTTCTGTTGTTTCCAAGACAGTTCAGGCTGTGTGATCTGCCTCTTATCACTTGGAAGAGTCATACAGCATTAAAAAGATGTGTTAAGCATTACTGAGGAATTGAAGTCAAAGGACATGACCAGAGCAGAGAAGAAAATGATAGGAAGGGAAAGAGTAGGGTGGATGGGGAGGCAAACGCTGAAATGAAGATGAGTAAAACAGCTGGTTCAGGAGAGGTTTTAAAGTTTGCTATAACTCTGGTTCTGGAAGACAAACCTGGAGTAATAAAGTTGTACCCATAACTCAGGACAGAAATTCACAGTGCATAAGGGTCAAGATTCTGCTGATCACAAAAATCTATGGAGACAGAAAGGATAAGAGACATCAGTGCCATGGGTCTCACACAAAGATGAGAATCTGCTCACCCAGTGGTGTGTTTGGTTGAAATAGTGTTTTTATTTCTGAAAAATATCTAGAAGAGCCAGAGTAACATTTATAGTAGAAATAAAATAAAACCAAACTGACCAAACTTGGCCACAAACTAATATATAAGATTAATTCTTAGTTATTAAAATACCCCTTGGATTCTGATTTTCTTCCAACACCACTTCCAACAAATAATCTGTGTTTTTTATGAAAGTCTTTTTCTTCTTTTACATGCAGAAAACAATGAGCTTTCTTGACCTGTTCACAAATGTTACCTTACTTTTAAGGAACATAAATTTTAGAGATGCAGTTGCAGAATCCCTTGGACCCACATATTTTTCTTAAACTGAAGAAAGTAAAAACAAAAGCTGGAGCACATGCCAGTCACTTCCATTTATAAAATCTGACTACTTAACAAGTTTGAGGTTATCTTGTGTATGATGACAACATCAAGTTTTAGCTATGAAACCTTAGCATGGATGGAGTGACTATGCCGTATTTAGTCCTGCATCAATGAGAATAATTTTTGGCAGGTATATAACAATGAGAATAAGGAAGATTCTGTTCTGACACTATGCAGGTTAGTAAGTGGGTAATATGACAGGGATTTTCTAAAAGATGTCTATCCAGTATCGTTCTCTCTCTTCCCATCACCTCTGTCCTCCTCTCTGTGCCCCCATCCCTCTTATTTCTGTGTCTATCCCTGTTCGCAATGCTGTATTCTTGAAGCATGATTAAAAGAAGCTTAGGGAGAGAAATTGAGGTTCGACCTGAAGATCCAAAAGCAAAACAGCCAGTCACTGACTCTTATTTCGACATCAGTCTGAAATGGCATTCCTGACTCTTGGGATCTCAGGAGACTGCATCTGTGAGAGCTGTATTGCCCCATCTTATATTCCTTTCTAGGGCTGAGATTAAATGTGTGCACCACTGCCATTAAAGGCATCTACTACTCAGATTCTATAACTACTATGGATACTGAGATTAAAGGTGCATGCCATTGTGGCTACTGGTATTAAATGTAGGTGTTAACATAACCTGGTGTGTATGGCTGACCAGTGAGACTGTTTTACTCTCAGATCTTCAGGCATCCTTTATTTATTAAAATATATTTCAAATGCCACTATATATATGCTCACCAAATTATATTATTATATTCTAAGACATTCAGACTTAATTTTTGGTACCCATTTGAACCATATCAAACCTCTTTAACAGGAGTGTACAGGGTACCTGTGGAGGATGAGTACTCAGAACAACATCATATTTCATACACAGTTATTCCATATATTTGGAATTGGTGTCATGCCTGTACTGTGATTCAGACTTTCCTGATTCGTATGTTCATGAATCACTTTGAACAGCTGTGAAAAATGTTCACAGATTATGAATTTTGCAATCAGGTATATGTTCATTCATAGTCAACAGACAGACAATATCAGATTTCACAAATCTATAAAAAACCATGGAAGTCCTGCAAGTGTTTCCTCTGGTCATCAGTGGATGCTCTTGAGGGAAATTTTAAAAATTAAGCAAATGTGTAAAAAGCACTTCACACACACACACACACACACACACACACACACACACACATACATACACAACACCTGGACATAAGCACACACCCTCAAGTCACCTCTGAAGATTCCAAATCTTTTACAAATAAAACACTTAGTCCAGAAGAAATAATGGACCATAAATTTTGCAATGTCACTGTACCTGTAATGAGAGATATTAGAAATATAAAATTAAAATTTACCACACGGATAGCCTCACCAAATACCTACCTTTAAATGCATGTTATCCAGGCATTATCTGCTAGATGGCTATATGTAGATGTGGAATGGAGCCTCTGATATAGGTTTTGGATTGGATGATCTTACCTCCTCGGGGGGAAATGATAATTTCCCCTGTAAGTTTACTGACAGCATCTTTAAAAGATCCTGAGATTATCTGCAGAAGATTCTGTGTACTGTACAATCCCCAGTTGCTATTGAAAATGACCACTAATGATGCCCGTCAGGACGTGCAGAACTGTTTTCCTGAGATACAATCTCAAAATACATAATAATGACACAGAGTTCATGAAGCCTAAGGGAACGTCTCATGAGTGCTACAAGATGAGCACAGGGCTCTGACTGAGTCTTCATTATCTTGGTATTCAGGGATTCATGGTAATTTTGAGAATGCCCAGATCGTGCCATCTCTCTTCAGCTTCCTGAAGTCACACTATATCAATAATTCCTCCTAGAGTTTGGTGGCTAGTGAAGATGTGTAATCTCTGCCATGGAGATGTTCACATATGGTTTCAGATGATGCCTTTATGATGTCATGGGATTGTATACTTGGAGCAGGGAGTACTGTTAAATGGGTGATGGAAAACTTGCAGCTCTGGTTTATAGAGATACCATGTGTGAAACAAAGACAATAAAGTTCCATTTACCTGATACGTGAGGATTGAAGTGTCTTGGCTAGAATCATGCTTAAAGAAGGATATAAAGATATGTGGATCAGTTTAGAATTCAGTTTGATAAGTGGAGAAAAAATGGGAGGAACATGAATTTAATGAAAATAAAGACACAACATACTCAAAACAATGGACACGATGAAACCAGTGCTAAGAGGAAAGTACATCACACTAAGTGCCCACATAAAGAAAACAGAAAAAGCACACATTGGAGACTTAACAGCACACCTAAAAGCTCTAGAAAAAAAAGCAGACTCACCCAGGAGGAGTAGAATACTGCAAATAATCAAACTGAGGGCTGAACTCAACAAAATAACAACACAGAAAACAATCCAAAGAATCAATGAAACAAAAAGTTGGTTTTTGGAGAAAATCAGCAAGATCGACAAACCCGTATCCAAACTAATCAAACGACAGAGAGAGAACACTCAAGTTAATAAGATCAGAAGTGAAAAGGGGGACATAACCACAGACACAGAAGAAATTCAGAGAATCATTAGATCTTACTACAAAAGCCTGTGTGCCACAAAACTGGAAAATGCAAAAAAAAATGGACATTTTTTAGATAAGTACCATATACCAAAGTTAAACCAAGACCAGGTGAACAATCTAAATAGACCTGTTAGTTGAAAAGAATTAGAATCTGTTATCAAAAACCTCCCTTCCAAAAAAGAGCCCAGGACCAGATGGTTTCAATGCAGAATTCTACAAAAACTTCCAAGAAGAGCTAATACCTATACTCCTTAATGTATTTCACAATATAGAAACAGAAGAGTCATTGCCAAATTCCTTTTATGAAGGTACAGTTACTCTGATACCAAAACCACACAAAGACCCAACCCAGAAAGAGAATTACAGGCCTATCTTACTCATGAACATCGACGCAAAAATCGTCAACAAAATACTGGCAAACCGAATCCAAGAACACATTAGAAAAATTATCCATTATGATCAAGTAGGCTTCATCCTAGAGATGCAGGGCTGGTTCAACATACGAAAATCTATCAATGTAATCCATCATATAAATAAACTGAAAGAAAAAAACCATATGATCATTTCATTGGATGCTGAAAAGCATTTAATAAAATTTAACATTACCTTTCACGATAGCTACAAACAGCATAAAATATCTTGGGATTAACTCTAACCAAGGATGTGAAAGATCTATTTGACAAGAACTTTAAGTCTTTGAAGAAAGAAATTCAAGAGGGATACCAGAAAATGAAAGGATCTCCCTTGCTTTTTAGATTGGGAGGATCAACATAGTAAAAATCGCAATTCTACCAAAAGCAATCTATAGATTCAATGCAATCCCCATCAAAATCCCATTAAAATTTCCCAAGATCTTGAGAGGACAATAATCAACTTTATATGGAAAAACAAAAAAACCCAGGATAGTCAAAAAAAATTATACAATAAAAAGAATGTCTGGAGGTATTACCTTCCCTGACTTCAAACTCTATTACAGAGCTACAGTATTGAAAACAGCTTGGTATTAGCATAAAAAATAGAGAAGTTGACCAATGGAATCAAATAGAAGACCCAAATTTTAACCCACAAACCTATGAACACCTGATTTTCGATAAAGGAGCTAAAGTATGTAATGGGAGAAAGAGAGCATCTTCAACAAATGATGCTGGTAGAACTGGTTGTCAACCTGTAGAAGAATGAATATAGACCCATATCTATCACCATGCACAAAACTCAAGCCCAAATGGATTAAAGACCTCAATATCAGTCTGAACACACTGAACCTGATAGAAGAGAAAGTGGGAAGTACTATACAACATATGGGCACAGGAGACCACTTCCTACATATAACCTCAGCATCACCGACATTAAGGGCAACATTGAATAAATTTGACCTCCTGAGACTGAGAAACTTCTGTAAAGCAAAGGACCCTGTAACTAAGACAAAAAGGCAACCTACTGACTGGGAGAAGATCTTCCCAAACCCGCAACAGACAAAGGTCTGATCTCCAAAATATATAAAGAACTCAAGAAACTAGGACGCGGTGCTGACGCCGAGGAGACGCGGCGGAGACGCGGCACAGAGACATGAACTTATATCTTTTGATGGTCCAAGCCTGAAACAGTGAAGCCCACACTGAGAGCAGATTGTCCCACTACCACTAAATCAAGTATGTTTTTTGGTGGCTGGGCTGCAGTGTGGTAGGCCTTTTGCTGGCCGAGGTCCCTGGCCAACGGGGAGCCTGGTCCTCTCCCTGAAGAACCTGCTGAGTAGTGAGAGTGTTCTGGACCCACAGCAGGACCCAGGAAATGGAGCAGGGACATTCTCCGACCCCCCCTTGACTCTCCAGTCAGTCTGTGGGGGCTGCTCCCTCTGCTGGGGCTGTTCCTCCTCTGCTGTGATCTCTCTCTCCCTGGCCCATCCCAGCTTGCACCCAGGGGCTTCCTTCCTTTTCCCTCCCTTCCGCAGGACCGCTCTATCACCCAGTTCAGCCTGTTTGGGCACTGGGTCAGGTGCTCAGGGCACAGGGCAGCAGGAGTTTCTTTGTTTTGGAGGCGGGTCTGCATAGTGGTAGGCTTTTTGTAGGCGAGGTCCCTAGTGAACGGGGAGAGTGGTCCTGTTCCTGAAGACCCTTCTGAGTGGTGAGAGGGATCTTGACCCCCAGCGAGAGCCAGGAAATGGAGCGGGGGCATTTTGAAAGTGGGGCCCCTGGCCAGGAGGGAAATCTGATTCTGTTTTAGAAGACCCATTAGATAGCATCGGTAGGAGGAGATGGGAAGGCACCAACGCAAGAATTCACCCAACAATCTGAAAAACAACATGAAAACACCAGAACCCAATGATCATACAACAGAAGTACTTGAACACCCTAGCACAGAAGAAGTGGGAAAAATTGACTTTATGAAAGCAGTAGAGTCCCTTAAACAACATGTAAAAAATCTCCTTATAGAAATGGATGAGAAGTACAACAAAAAGTTTGAAGAAATGAGTAAATATGTAAATGTTACCCCGGGAAACCAAGAAAAAAACGATATAACAGGTAATGGAAACAGTTCAAGAATTGAAAACTGAAATGGAAGCAAGGAAGAAAACACAAACCAAGGTATGGTTGGATATGGAAAATCTAGATCAACAAGCAGAAACTACAGAAACAAGAATAATCAATAGAATACAAGAGATAGAAGAGAGAATTCCAGATTCTGAGGACACCATAGAGAAAATAAACGCACTTATCAAAGAAAACATCAAAGCCAACAAAATCTCATCACAAAACATTCAGAAAATATGGGACACAATAAAAAGACCAAACTTAAGAAAAATAGGGATAGAAGAAGGAGAAGACTCACAGCTCAAAGGCCCAGAAAATATTTTTAACAAAATTATGGAAGAAAACTTTTTCCAACATAAAGAAAGATATCCCTTTGAATATTCAAGAAGCATACAGAACACCAAATAGACAGAACACCAAGGGGTCAAAAAAATCCCCTTGTCATATAATAATCAAAACACAAAATATACAGATTAAAGAAAGAATATTAAGAGCTGCAAAGAAAAAAGGTCAAGTAACTTATAAAGGTAAACCGATCAGACTTACACCTGACTTCTCTGTGGAAACCATGAAAGCCAGAAGGTCCTGGATAAAGGTACTGCAGAAAATAAGAGACCATGGATCTAAGCCCAAACTAGTATACCCAGCCAAGCTATCATTCACTATCAATGGAGAAAACAAAATATTCCAGGATAAGAATAAATTTAAACAATATGTAGCCACAAATCCAGCCTTACAGAAAGTAATAGAAGGAAAATCACAACCCAAGGAATCCAACATTGCCAACACTGCCTACAATAACTCAGGCATCTAGCGACCCTTCATCAGCACAACTCAAAGAAGGGAGACACACAAACTCTACTACCAAAAACAATAAGAGTAAGCGGAGTAAACAATCACTGGTCATTAATATCACTTAAAATTAATGGACTCAGTTTACCTATAGAAAGGCACAGACTCAGAGATTCGATAGGAAAACAAGATTCAACATTCTGCTATTTACAAGAAACACATCTCAATCACAAAGACAGGCATCTACTCAGAGTTAAGGGTTGGGAAAAGGTTTTTCAAGCAAATGGTCCTAAGAAACAAGCAGGTGTGGCCATACTAATTTCTAACAAAACTGACTTCAAACTAAAATCAATCAGAAGAGATCGAGATGGACATTTTATACTCATAACAGGAACAATTCAGCAGGATGAAGTCTCAATCCTGAATATCTATGTCCCTAATATAAAAGCACCCACTTATGTAAAAGAATTATTACTAGAACTCAAGGCAGACATCAAACCACTCACTCTAGTAGTAGGAGACTTCAACACACCTCTTTCACCAATGGACAGGTCAATCAGACAGAAACCTAATAGAGAATTAAGAGAATTATTGGAGGTAATGAAGCAAATGGACTTAACAGACATCTATAGAACACTCCACTCAAATAGGAAAGAATATACCTTCTTCTCTGCAGCTCATGGAACCTTCTCGAAAATTGACCACATACTTGGTAACAAAGGAAACCTTCACAGATACAAAAAAATATCAGTGCCCACCTGTGTCCTATCAGATCACGACGGATTAAAGTTAGAAGGCAACAACAATGCTATCCCCAGAACGCCAACAAACTCATGGAAACTGAACAGTCAACTACCGAACCACACCTGGGTCAAGGAAGAAATTAAGAAAGAAATTAAAGTCTTCCTTGAATTTAATGAAAATAAAGAGACAACATACTCAGACCTATGGGACACGATGAAAGCAGTGCTAAGAGGAAAGTTCATAGTACTAAGTGCCCACTTAAAGAAAACAGAGAAAGCATACATTGGAGAATTAACAGCACACCTGAAAGATCTAGAAAAAAAGAAGCACACGCACCCAGGAGGAGTAGAAGACTGGAAATAATCAAACTGAGGGCTGAAATCAACAAAATAGAAACACAGAAAACAATCCAAAGAATCAATGAAACAAAAAGTTGGTTCTTGGAGAAAATCAACAAGATCGACAAACCCCTATGCAAACTAATTAAACGACAGAGAGAGAACACGCAAATAATTAAGATCAGAAATGCAAAGGGGGACATAACCACAGACACAGAGGAAATTCAGAGAATCATTAGATCTTACCACAAAAGCCTGCATGCCACAAAACTGGAAAGTCCAAGGTCCCCCTCCCCTCCACCCATGTCTAGGAAGGTGAACATCTAAACTGGCTAGGCTCCCACAAAGCCAGAACATGAAGTAGATATTTCACTACACTGAATGTAGTGAGATATCAAACAATCATATAAATATAACACTAAATTTTTAAAATAGAAATAAATAAATTTTTAATCTCAGTAAATGGAGATGGTAGATATAGGAAACACACTATTTTAAACTCTGGGCAAAGGTGCTGTAAATAATTAATAACAAGCATAGCCAAATTATCTGGATTCACGTCAGCAAAGATTCTGAGCCATGCTTTGGCTCAGTTCTCAAGCTCATGGTCCACATATTTCTTGGTCACTGTCATTCAAAGAGTCTCAGTGGTGGCAGCAGCTCTTAGGATAATGCATCTTGTCTATAATTGCAATTCTTTACATCCTCACAGATGAGGTTGGATAGGTTCACTGGCTGTACATTTTGAACTGTTTTGATGCAATAATTGACCTTATTCTTCATGATGTCTTGATCTATGTTGAATTATTATTAAAGGTTAGCTTACTATATATCTCAATTAAGGGAGCCATTTTAGGGTTGGCAAGATAATTGACTCTAGAGGGGTTCCCAGGTGTCCAAGGAGATGTCCCCAGCTAGTTTCTTGGGAAGCTGAAGAGAGGGAGCCTGAAATGGCCCGATCCTATAGCCATAATGCTGAATATTTTGCATGTCACCATAGTACCTTCATCTGGCGATGGATGGAGATAGAGAGAGAGACCCACACTGGAGCACTGGACTGCCCTCCCAATGTCCAAATGAGGAGCAGAAGGAGGGAGAACATGAGCAAGGAAGTACATAAAGGGTGTACCCATCCACTGAGACGGTGGGGCTGATCTAATGGGAGCTCACCAAGGCCAGCAGGACTCAGACTGAAAAAGCATGGGATAAAACCAGACTCTCTGAACATGGCGGACAATGAATGCTGACTGAGAAGCCAAGGACAATGGCACTGGTTTTTGATCCTACTGCATGTACTGGCTTTGTGGGAGCCTAGTCTGTTTGGATGCTCATCTTCCTAGACCTGGATGGAGGAGGGAGGACCTTGGACTTCCCACAGGTCAGGGAACCCTGACTGCTCTTTGGACTGGAAAGGAAGGGGGAGGGAGAGTAAGGGGAGGGGGCGGGAAATGGCAGGAGGGGAGGAGGTGGAAATTTTTAATAATAATAAAAAAATAAAAGGCTGATTGGTCAATAGCTAGTTAGGATTTTCTGGGCAGAAAGAATGCTGAGGAGAAGAAGGGTGGAGTCAGAGGAGATGCCACAAGACTAATATTGAGCAAGATGGGAAGTATATACATGAAGTAAAAAAGCATTAGCAAAGCACATGGATTATTATAAATGTCTTAATTTAAGTTATGAGAACTAGCTAATAAAATGAAGCTTAAGCTATTGGCTGAATATTTATAATTAATAACAAATCTCTGGTTATATGGGAAACAGCTGATGAGAATGAAAAGACTGCCTTCAGGAGAGTGGCCCCTATGCCACACCTGAGCAATACTGCAATAATGTAGAGCTGGCCCAGAAGGTTTAGGTGTGGAGATCCTACCTTGAGAACATGAAATAAGGAGAAATGGCCCTGCTTGTTGCCTATAACTGCTAGGGGTTAGTTTGCCACAGCAATGCAGGAGCGTTCGCCCTGGTGGTAAAGACAAGGAAGAGCTGGCAGGCTGACCAACTTTGTAGCTAACCAGGTCCAGAACTAGGGTTATGTGTTGACCTACCCAAACATCCACAACATCTGTGATCTGCTAGAGCACATGAAGGGACCAATTATGTAGACACAAAGTTGTAGGATTTCCACAGCAATGGGCAACAGCAGGAAAACAAAGAGGAGTTCAAGGGAGGCCCCAGCATTTTACTGTAGCAGACACCAGAAACCAGTGACCAATGACACTTCTCAATGAACACTTGTGAGCAAATATACAAGGATAAAAGGGTTTACTGAATAACTCACTGTGTCATACTACAACTTCCATGAGGAAAATGACTTTTCTTTATCTTTTTTGTTTTATTCTCTTAAATTTATTTTATTTTTGGGGGGTGGTTGCAAGGGCAGAAGGTAGATATGAAAGGAATGAGAGATGAATGGGATGGAGACGCATGATGTGAGAGACAAAAAAGATAAATAAAAAGAAAGCTTAAAAAAATAAAGGTTAACTTACTATGGTTTCAAGCCCAAAGTAAACATTAAATTGGAAACAGAAGAAACCCACAAGTCTGGGAAGATGTAGGATGTGCATATGTTTCTGGTTTAAAAGAAATATCCCTACATGATACTGCATTTCTCATATGTTTATAGAGGCATTGGTAGCCTTGTATTGAATAGACAGTGCAAAAATAACAGCTTTGAAAGCTCTTCCTCTTGAAATTGGAAAAGTAGCATGGAATGGAAGGTAGAGTATAACTACTGGGCAGTGACAAGCAGAACCTTATGTGTCCTGAGCTATCACTCAGTGATTGCTGTTACTATATGATATGGAGAATCAGACAGCATGCCTTCCCTCACTGTTTATCATTGTTGCTAATAGAAAACAGGACCTTGTGCTTTGCAGGCCTGGGATGAACCACTCAGCTACTTTATATCTACACTAGTGCTGTATTCCATTTGACAATTTTTAAGGTTTCACATTATTCTGATTATTCTTTTTTTTTGTTTTTTTTTTCTATTTATTTTTTTTATTGGAAAAAAAAGAAATTTCTGCCTCCTCCCCGCCTCCCGTTTCCCTCCCTTCCTCCCCTCCCCCCACTTCTCCCCCCTCCTCTCCAGCCAGAAGAGCAGTCAGGGTTCCCTGCCCTGTGGAAAGTCCAAAGTGTCCCCCCCTCAATCCTGGTCTAGGAAGGTGAACATCCAAACTGGCTAGGCTCCCACAAAGCCAGAACATGAAGTAGGATCAAAACCCAGTGCCATTGTCCTTGGCTTCTCATCAGCCCTCATTGTTCGCCATGTTCAGAGAGACCGTTTTTTATCCCATGCTTTTTCAGTCACAGTCCTTCTGGACTTGGTGAGCTCCCAATAGATCAGCCCCACTGTCACAGTGGGTGGGTGCACCCCTCATGGTCCTGACTTCCTTGCTCATGTTCTCCCTCCTTCCGCTCTTCATTGGGACCTTGGGAGCTCAGTTCGGTGCTCCAGTGTGGGTCTCTGTCTCTATCTCCATCCATCACCAGATGAAGGTTCTATGGTGATATGCAAGATATTCGTCAGTATTGCTATAAGATAGGGTCATTTCAGGTTCCCTATCCTCAGCTGCCCAAGGAACTAACTGGGGACATCGCCTTGGGCTCCCTGGGAGCCACTCTAGGTTCAAGTCTCTTGCCAACCCTAAGATGGCTCCCTTAACTAAGAATGCTGCTTCCGTGCTCCCCTATCCAACATTCCTTTATCACAGTCATCCTGTTTCCACAAGTTCCCCCCAGTGCTCCCCTTCTCACTTTTCTCTCCCCATCCCCCCTTATCCACATCCCACCCCACCCCCAAGATCCCAATTTTCTCCCCCGGCAATTTTGTCTACTTCCCATAGCCAAGAGGATAATTATATGTTTTTTCCTTGGGTTCACCTTCTTATTTAGCTTCTTTAGGTTCATCAGTTATAGACTCTGTGACCTTTATATATGGCTAGAAACCAATTATGAGTGAGTACATCGGATGTTCATCTTTTTGGGTCTAGGTTACCTCACGCAGGAGAGTGTTTTCTATTTCCATCCATTTGCATGCAAAATTTGAGAAGTCATTGTTTTTTACCACAGCGTAGTACTCTAATGTGTATATATTCCACACTTTCTTCATCCATACTTCCATTGAAGGGGATCTAGGTTGTTTCCAGGTTCTGGCTATTACAAATAATACTGCTATGAACATAGTTGAACAAATGCTTTTGTCTTATGATAGGGCATCTCTTGGGTATATTCCCAAGAGTGGTATTGCTGGGTCCAGGGGTAGGTTGATCCTGAATTTCCTGAGAAACCGAAACACTGATTTCCAAAGTGGTTGCACAGCAATGGATAAGGGTACACCTTCCTCCACAGCCTCTCCAGCAAAGGCTATCATTGGTGTTTTTGATTTTAGCCATTCTGACAGGTGTAAGATGATATCTCAAGGTTGTTTTGATTTGCATTTCCCTGATCACTAAGGAGGTTGAGCATGCTCTTAAGTGTCTTTTGGCCATTTGAATTTCTTCTTTTGAGATTTCTCTGTTCAGTTCAGTGCCTCATTTTTTAATTGGGTTAATTAGCATTTTAAAGTCTAGTTTCTTGAGTTCTTTATATATTTTGGAGATCAGACCTTTGTCTGTTGTGGGGTTGGTGAAGATCTTCTCCCAGTCAGTAGGTTGCCTTTTTTGTCTTAGTGACAGTGTCCTTTGCTTTAAAGAAGCTTCTCAGTTTTATTAGGTCCCATTTATTCAATGTTGCCCTTAATGTCTGTGCTGCTGGGCTTATACATAGGAAGCGATCTCCTGTGCCCATCTGTTGTAGGGTACTTCCCACTTTCTCTTCTATCAGGTTCAATGTGTTCAGATTGATATTGAGGTCTTTGATCCATTTGGACTTGAGTTTGTGCAAGGTGATAGATATGGGTCTATTTTCATTCTTCTATAGGTTGACATCCAGTTGTGCCAGCACCATTTGTTGAAGAGGCTTTCTTTCTTCCATTGTATACTTTTAGCTCCTTTATCGAAAATCAGGTGATCATATGTTTGTGGGTTAAAATTCGGGTCTTCTATGTGATTCCATTGGTCGACTTCTCTGTTTTTATGCCAGTACCACACTGTTTTCATTACTGTAGCTCTGTAATAGAGTTTGAAGTCAGGGATGGTAATGCCTCCAGAAGATCCTTTATTGTATAGGATTGTTTTGGTTATCCCTGGGTTTTTTTTGTTTTTCCATATAAAATTGATTATTTTCCTCTCAAGATCTATGAAGAATTTTGATGGGACCTTGATGGGAATTGCATTGAATCTATAAATTGCCTTTGGTAGAATTGCCATTTTTACTATGTTGATCCATCCAATCCAAGAGCAAGGGAGGTCCTTCCATTTTCTGGTATCCTCTTCAGTTTCTTTCTTCAATGCCTTAAAGTTCTTGTCAAATAGATCTTTCACTTCCTTGGTTAGAGTTACCCCAAGATATTTTATGCTGTTTGTGGCTATTGTAAAAGGTGGTGCTTCTCTGATTTCCCTCTCTGCTTCCTTATCCTTTGTGTATAAGAGGGTAACTGATTTTTTGGAGTTGATCTTGTATCCTGCCACATTACTAAAGGTGTTTATCAGCTGTAAAAGTTCTTTTGTAGAGTTTTGGGGGTCACTTATGTACAGTATCATATCATCTGCAAATAACGAAAGTTTAACTTCTTTCTTTCCAATTCGAATCCCCTTGATCCCCTTATATTGTCTTATTGCTATTGCTAGAACTTCAAGCACTATATTGAAGAGGTATGGAGAGAGTGGACAGCCTTGTCGTGTTCCTGAGTTTAGTGGAATGGCTTTGAGTTTCTCTCCATTTTATTGGATGTTAGCTGTCGGCTTGCTGTATGTAGCTTTTTATTATATTTAGGTATGATCCTGTATCCCAAATCTCTCCAAGACTTTTATCATAAAGGGATGTTGAAATTTGTCAAATGCTTTTCAGCATCTAATGAAATGATCATATGGTTTTCTTCTTCAGTTTATTTATATGATGGATTACATTGATAGATTTTTGTATGTTGAACCAGCCCTGCATCTCTGGGATGAAGCCTACTTGATCATAATGGATGATTTTTCTAATGTGTTGTTGGATTCGGTTTGCCAGTATTTTGTTGAGGATTTTTGCGTCGATGTTCATGAGTGAGATTGGCCTGTAATTCTCTTTCCTGGTAGAGACTTTGTGTGGTTTTGGTATCAGAGTCACTGTAGCTCCATAAAAGGCATTTGGTAATGACTCTTTTGTTTCTATATTGTGAAATACATTAAGGAGTATAGCTATTAGGTCTTCTTGGAAGTTCTGGTAGAATTCCACATTGAAACCATCTGGTCCTGGGCTCTTTTCGGTAGGGGAGGTTTTTGATAACAGCTTCTAATTCTTCGCGACTAACAGGTCTATTTAGATTGTTCACCTGGTCCTGGTTTAACTTTGGTATATGGTATTTATCTAAAAAAAGTGTCCATTTCTTTTACATTTTCCAGTTTTGTGGCATACAGGCTTTTGTAGTAAGATCTAATGATTCTCTGAATTTCCTCTGTGTCTGTGGTTATGTCCCCCCTTTTTATTTCTGATCTTATTAATTTGCATATTCTCTCTCTGCCGTTTGATTAGTTTGGATAGGTTTTTATCAATCTTGTTGATTTTCTCCAGGAACCAGCTTTTTGTTTCATTGATTCTTTGGATTGTTTTCTGTGTTTCTATTTTGTTAATTTCAGCCCTCAGTTTGATTATTTCCAGTCTTCTACTCCTCCTGGTTGCGTGTGCTTCTTTTTTTCTAGATCTTTCAGGTGTGCTGTTTTCTAATGCTTTTTTTCTAGAGCTTTCAGGTGGGCTGTTATGTCTCCGTGTGTGCTTTCTCTGTTTTCTTTAAGTGGGCACATAGTTCTATGAACTTTCCCCTTAGGACTGCTTTCATAGTGTCCCATAAGTTTGAGTATGTTGTTTCTTTATTTTCATTGAATTCAAGAAAGATTTTAATTTCTTTCTTTATTTCTTCCTTGACCCAGGTGTGGTTCAGTAGTTGACTGTTCAGTTTCTATGAGTTTGTCGGCTTTCTGGGGGTAGCATTGTTGTTGAATTCTAACTTTAATCCATGGTGATCTGATAAGGTACAGGAGGATACGAATATTTTTTTGTATCTGTGGAGGTTTCCTTTGTTACCGAGTATGTGGTCAATTTTCGAGAATGTTCCATGAGCTGCAGAGAAGAAGGTATATTCTTTCCTACTTGGGTGGAGTGTTTTATAGATGTCTGCTAAGTCCATTTGCTTCATTTCCTCCATTAATTCTCTTAATTCTCTGTTAGGGTTCTGTCTGATTGACCTGTCCATTGGTGAGAGAGGAGTGTTGAAGTCTCCTACTATTAGTGTATGCAGTTTGATGGCAGCCTTGAGTTTTAATAATGTTTCTTTTAAGTACGTGGGTGCTTTTATATTAGGGGCATAGATATTCAGGATTGAGACGTCATCCTGCTTAATTGTTCCTGTTATGAGTATAAAATGTCCCTCTCCATCTCTTCTGATTGATTTAAGTTTGAAGTCAACTTTGTTAGAAATTAGTATGGCCACTCCTGCTTGTTTCTTAGGTCCATTTGCTTGATAAACCTTTTCCCATCCCTTTACTCTAAGTTGGTGTCTGTCTTTGTGGTTGAGGTGTATTTCTAGTAAACAGCAGAATGTTGTATCCTGTTTTTGCATCCAATCTCTTAGCCTGTGCCTTTTTATAGGTCAGTTGAGACCATTGACATTAAGTGATATTAATGACCAGGGGTTGTTAACTCCAGTCACGTTTTTAGTAGTAGAGTTTGCGTGTTTCCCTTCTTTGAGTTGTGCTGGTGAAGGGTCTCTAGATGTTTGAGTTATTGTGTTCATTGTTGGGCTCCTTGGTTTGTGATTTTCCTTCTATTACTTTCTGTAAGGCTAGATTTGTGGCTACATATTGTTTAAATTTGTTTTTATCCTGGAAAATTTTGTTTTCTCCATTTATAGTGAACGAAAGCTTGGCTGGGTATAGTAGTCTGGGCTTGCAACCATGTTCTTTTAGCTTCTGCAGTACATCTATCCAGGACCTTCTGGCTTTCATGGTTTCCATAGAGAAGTCAGGTGTAAGTCTGATAGATTTACCTTTATAAGTAACTTGACCTTTTTCCTTTGCAGCTCTTAATATTATTTCTTTATTCTGTACGTTTTTTGTTTTGATTATTATATGGCGAGGATGTGTTATTTTTTTTTTTTTGGTCCAGTCTATTCGGTGTTCTGTATGCTTCTTGAACCTTCAAAGAAATGTCTTTCTTTAGGTAGGGAAAGTTTTCTTCTATAATTTTATTAAATATATTTTCTGGACCTTTGCGCTGTACTTCTTCTTCTTCTTCTATCCCAATTATTTTTAGGTTTGGTCTTTTTATTGTGTCCCAGATTTCCTGAATGTTTTGTGATGAGAATTTGTTGGTTTTACTGTTTTCTTTGATCAGTGTGTTTATTTTCTGTATGGTATCTTCAGTGTCTGAGATTCTTTCTTCTATTTCTTGTAATCTGTTGGTAGTACTTGTCTCTGTGGTTCCTGTTTGTTTACCCAGGTTTTCCATCTCCATCCTTCCCTCGGTTTGTGTTTTCTTCATTACTTCCATTTCATTCTTCAAGTCTTGAACCTCTTCCTTTATCTGTTTCATTGCTTTTTCTTATTTCTCTTGGTTTTCTTGGCATCTTTGAGCGATTTATTCATTTCCTCTACCTTTTTGTTTGTAATCTCTAATTGTTTATGGCAGTTTTTACCTCCTGTTTAAGGTCTATTATTTTCATATAATTCACTTTTGAGTTGATTTCTTCTAATTCTTCTGGAGTAGGGTGTACAATTCTTCTTATTTCGGGATCCCTGGATTCTGGTGGTGACATGTTGCCTTTCAGGTTGTTGGAGGAATTCTTGCATTGGCGCCTTCCCATCTCTTCCTTCAAATGGAGCCAGGAGAGGCCTGGTGTCTTGTTCCAGTCTTTGCTGTGACTGAGTCTCTGGGTGTATCTCTTCAGTGTAGAAGTAGGAACCATCCCGTCTAGATGGAACTCCTCAGCATACAGCAGGGCAGGGTTGGGGGGTTCTAGGGTCTGGGTCTGGCGTAAGAAGGACAGCCCTGCAAGAGGAGGTGGGGGAGGGGAGTTAGTGCTCTCTTCCTGGACAATCAGTCCCTGGATAACACACACTCACCCGTCCCGATGGAACTCCTCAGCATCTAAACAGGGCTGCCTGGTCGCCCAATGATCCCGGGACAAAAGGAAGAACCATGGCAGGCCGGGCGGAATCAAGGAGAGCACAGGAGACCCTGGAGCACAAGCTGAAGGTGCCTGGGCTCCCTTACAAGGGACCTTGAGGCCTGCCTGATAGGCAGGCACTCACCTCTCTCCTGATTATTCTTTATAATCTTACAATACCACATCTATTTTACTGTGGCATGGATGTAATTATAATAGATAAATGACTATAAGAATTATCAAATACACTAGTTGTGGTGTTATATACCTTTAATCTCATCATTTGAGAGGCAGAGGTATGCAGGTCTCTTTTAGTTTGAGGTCAACATGGTCTACATGGTCTATAGAATGAGTTCCAGGATAACCAGAGTTACATAATGACACTATGACTTTAAAAAACAGAAGCAAAACATTTGCAAATACATGCAGAAATTTAAGTCAATCATTTTATTCACTTAATGCTATTCTCATGCTCTTATTTTCTAATCACCTGCTAGTATTTCATGTCACATTTCTACCAAGTAGTAGTGTTAGTAATCCATTTGCAGTTACCACTATATGCTTTATCTCTGCAATAGTAGCAGTGCATATATCTGACAGGATCATAAACACCATGCTTATCATGTACTTGTAAAATTAAACTGGGATAAACTTTCTGACATGTCAAACCTCTTAGAATACAGCATTTTACTACACTCTTGATAGCTTTATTTGCACTTGTCATTGCCCTGTGGAGTGAACATTCATGTGTAAATGAATCCTTATTTATATAAAAATGTGTTTAGTGCATATTGCATTTTGTGAGAATGAATGTTTTCCTGAATATGTAAGTTTGCACCATGGGAATTCAGTGCCTGCAGTTCCCATAACAGAATGTCAATACTCTCTGGAACTGGAGTTGCAGAAAACTGTGAGCCACCATGTAGGTGCTGGGTATCAAACCCAGGTCATCTGTAAAAGTGGCACATGTTCTTTACCACTGAGATATTTTGAGTGTCCTCTCAAATGAATATTTACCTCAGAAAGCAGACAGCAACATATCAATAAATGAAAAATCTCAGGTGGGGAACACAAACCACATACAAGAAATAAATGTATTTGAGAACATCTGTTATTGCTTTGTGATCACACACTGAGATGACATGCTCATGACCTTCCTGTATTTATTTTATCTCTAAACAGCTTTTTTGAATATAAAGAATCATGTATCCTCAGTGTTGCTAAGGTCAGATAATGACAGTGTCCAGAGGATACAGTTATAATCAAGGAATAGAATGAAACAAACAGGAGAGCAGTGACTCACAAATTGTCTGTATTATCTGCCATATATGCACTTAACTCATAAAAGATGTATTTGCCATTATACCCTCAATTCTTAACAAATAAAACTAAGTAAATATTTACTAGTTAGAATTTTTGATTTCAATAGATTTGAGCACTAAGTTTTCTACTTGCATACTGAATGCTTTGAGTGTTAAGTAAAATACTCAATACCAGAATTAGACAGAGTGCCTCACAGATCTGAGCCCAGGATTGGTCTCACACATTGGTCTCAACATTTCTTCTTATATCACTACACTGAATGCAAGTGGACACTGAAATTCTCAGTTTTCAAAGATGTGAATACATCTAAGTGATTGTCATTAAAAAGGTCTTCAAGGCCACAGAATGTCTTAGAATGAAACATTTGTTGGCACTTGTAATTTCTCTATCCTTTCAGACGCAGGAGTGTAGGTTCTTTGATATCAGGTTCTGTGATGTTTCCCTGACAATTCAGCAAGGAAACAATGGCAGGAAGGTAGAACATTAAAAACCATAGAGGGCTGTTGCATTTTCATGTGTCCTCTCTTGGACATTATAAGTCCTAAATGATGTCATGTTTCCTATGTATATGATCATAATATGAAACATCAAGTAAATAAATAAGAAACATGTTTATGCAGCCTCATGTTGACATAAGAACATAATATGAAACATCAAGTAAATAAATAAGAAACATGTTTATGCAGCCTCATGTTGACATAAGAACGCACAGGAAGACCGATGGAACCGAATAAGACACAGATATCAATTCACACATCTTCAAACACCTGAATTTTGACAAGAAGGAAAAAATATCAAATGGAAAAAAGAAAGCATAAGCATATCTAACAAGTGGTAATGCCATAAATGGATATCAACATGTAGAAGAATGAAAATAGACTTAGATCTATCACCATCCACAAAACTCAAGTCCAAATGCATCAAAGACCTAAACATAAAGCCAGCAACACTGAACCATATAGAAGGAAAGTGGGAAGTACACTGGAACACACTGACAGAGGAGAACACTTCATAATTATAACCCCAGCAGAACAGACAGTGAGAGGAACAATTAATAAATGGGACCTCCTGAAACTGAAAATCTTATGTAAAGCAAAGGACATGGTCAACAAGACAAAACAAAAGTCTACAGAATGGGAAAAGATCTTCACTAATTCCACATCTGACAGAGGTCTTATCTCCAAAATATACAAAGAACTCAAGAAATTGGTCACCAAAATAACACATAATACAATAAAAAAATGGACTACAGACCTAAACAGAGAACTCTAAACAGAGCAATCTAAAATTGCTGAAAGACATTTAAGGAAATGTTCAGCATCCTTAGTCACCAGAGAAATGCAAATCACAACAACACTGAGATTCCATATTACACTTGTAAGAATGGCCAAGATCAAAAACACTGATGACATTTTATGCTGGAGAGGTTATGAGAAAAAGGGAACACTTCTGCATTGATGGTGGGAATGCAAGCTGGTACAACCAACCCCTTTGGATGTCAGTGTGGTGATTTCTCAGAAAATTAGGAAACAACCTTACTCAAGACCAAGTAATACCACTCTTGAGTATATAATCAAAGGATGCTGAATTGTGCCACAAGGACATGTGCTCAACTATGTTCATAGCAGCATTGTTTGTCATAGCAAGAACCTGGGATGAATGAAGATAATGTGGTATATTTACGCAATGGAGTACTACACAGCAGAACAAATAATGACATCTTAAATTTTGCAGGAAAATGGATGAAGCTAGAAAACATTATTTTGAGTGAGTTAACCCAGACACAGAAAGACAATTATTATGTGTATTCACTCATAGGTTGTTTTAAAACATGAAGCCAAGAAACCAGCCTACAAACCACAATCCAATAGAACTTAGACAACAATGAGAACACTAAGAGAGACTTACATAGATCTAATCTCCATGGGAAGAAGAAAAAGACAAGATCTCCTTAGAAAATTGGGAGCATAGGGACCTTGGGGGAGGATTGAAGGGGATGAGAGGAAGGGAGGGGAGCAGAGAAAAATGTATAGCTCAATAAATATCAATTAAAAATATCAAAACAATAAATAATAGCTGTATAAAAAGAGTTTGGAAATGTTTCTCCTTTAGGCAGGGTAAATGTCTGATGCTAGAAACCTACTCAAAAACCAAAATTAAAAAAAAAAAACACGTGCTGTCATGGATTTTACAGGATAATATACTACTGCCATATTACTGATCTGGCATGATTCTTAACCTCATTGTAAATATTTAACTACAGGGAAGTATAGTGCTAAGAACAAGAGTCTATGTGGTACTCAGCCCCATCAAATATGTCTAAACATAATTGCACTAAAAGCTCAGGGATCACAGTGGATGTGGGCTTGGAAAGATTGCAACAACCAGAATAAAAAGCAGGTTGCTATGAAAATAAATTTCTTACAAATGTCAGAAAGGCTATGCCCATGAATCCTCATCAATGTGGCTTTCTAAATAAAACCTGAACAGAGAAGGTTATTGATAGATATGTAACCTTGGAAAGGTTGAATTTCTTGAGAACTCAACCACAGAGAACTACAGTCAACAAAAGAATTATGATATTGGGAGAAATAGTCTTCCAAAGGGACCAAATTCCCAAATAGTCATACAAACCAAATCAACAGCATTGAAATTTTATACATACGGGTTGCAATAAATGAACAAAACAGGCTGCAATTACATATTGAAAACATTTATATATGTGTCTGTGACTGTGTGTATAAGAAGTGACTACAGTTATAGAAATAGATGCCAAGCACTTAAAAATGATGATGGAATATATGAGAAGGAATGGAGGGCGGAATGAGAAGGGGAATTGATGTGATTATATTTAAATTTAAATTGTAATGAATATTTCTTAAAATTAAGAATTTGCTCCACAAGGTCAAAATTCTTTCATCTTCCCAGAATATTTTATCCCATTATTGTAAAGTTAATTTGTGTTGTATTTTATTGTGTTTTAGTGATCTCAAGTGCTAATTGTGATATCATATTTTTCCTTTTACTATGATTTTTTAGATGTTTTTCTAAGATTAGTTGGCAATGTTCCACGTCAAGTACTCTAAAATGGGCAGACTGTGAGCTTAAAAGTTAAATAATAAATTGAGGACAAACAACAACAATGTCAGTAGCCTGTAATGTTTACAGATCTATAGTTCCTAGATGGTAAGACACTGTTGCTAAAGATACCATAATCCTTCTGGCAAAGAACATGAAGAAATCAAAGTAGAAACTCCATCTATACTGCATAATATTCACATTGATAGAGGTAACCATTAATATTATTACCCCAGTATTAATCATGAAAGTTATAACAACAATATGCTTGGATTAATATTTTATCAATATCGTGCATGTAATAATTTCTTCATGATTGAAATAAAGGCTCAGCTGACATGATGGTGTCAGTTTTTGGTAAAATTATCAGGGACAATTATATAGGCTTCAGAGTATATAAACCTTGGGGAAGAATCTAATATTAACTCAGCTAAATGGACATAGCAATAAACTACCCAATAGTTCTTATTTTTACACTGGGAGATTAGACTATCCCTCAAGTCTCATGAGAGAAGCTTATTTTTGCAGTGAATGGTGATTAACACAGAAGTCCACACTCATTCAATTGCTGAAAACTGAGATAAACTAGACCCAAAAAGATGATCATGGTATTAACTCACTCATAAGTGGACTCTAGCCATAAACAAGGGATATTGAGCCTATCATTCATGATCTAGAGAAGATAAATAAGAAGGTGAATTAAAAAAAACCCATATAGTTATCATCCTGGATATTGGAAGTAGATAAGATTGATGGACAGGGGTTGGGAGCACAGGGATGGGTGAGGGGTGGGGATAAAGAAAAATGGAGAGAGAGAAAAGGGAGAAGAGGAGGATGGGGAAAGCTTAGGGGAATGGGACAGTTGGGATGGAGGAGGGGTGGATGTGGGAGCAGGGAAGTAGATATCTTAATTAAGGGAGCCATTTTAGTGTTGACAAGAGACTTGACTCTAAATGGGTTCCCAGGTCCAAGGAGATGTCCCCAGCCAGTTCCTTGGGCAGCAGAGGAGAGGGTGCCTGAACTGGCCTTATCCTATAGCCACACTGATGAATATCTTGCATATCACCATAGAACCTTTATCTGGCAATGGATGGAGATAGAGACAGAGATCCACACTGGAGCATTGGACTGAGCTCCCAAGGTCCAAATGAGGAGCAAAATGAGGGAGAACATGAGCAAGGAAGTCAGGACCAGGAGGTGTGCGTCCACCCACTGAGACGGTGAATTGTTCTAATGGGAGATCACCAAGGCCAGTTGGACTGAAACTGATTGAGCATGTGATCAAACCAGACTCACTGAATGTGGCTGTCGGTGGAGGCTGCCTGAGAAGCCAAGGTCAATGGCACTGGGTTTTGATTCTACTTCATGGACGGGTTTGTGGGAGCCTAGTCTGTTTGGATGGTCATCATCCAGTACCTGGGGGGAGCAGGGAGGTCCTTGGACTTCCCATAGGGTAGAGAACCCTGACTGCTCCTTGGAATGGAGAGGAAGGGGGAAAGGAGGAACTTGGGAGGAGGTGAGGAGATGGAAATTTTCAATAAAAAAATAAGGTAAAAAAAAATAAACTGTGGAGGGCCAGGAAAAATTGGAGAATGTATATCACTCCTTTTATTTCCAAAACTTAGGGATCATCATGGAAGAAGAGGCAGAAAGTGTGTAAGAACTAGAGGTGGAAGATGATTACAAAGAAACAGGTTTGTTTTTTCAAGAAGAAGAGAACCTTTGCACTTGTGAATTCACTTATTACATCAGTACACAAAACCCACTCAAGATCAAGACTAAGAACTCAAAGCAGACAAAACTCCAGCAGATTAGAAGCATCATAGCCTACTTCTAGATTAAAAGATGTTGGTCACTTCTGAATTCTGTGACAGGAAATATCAGGTTTCTTTAAGGATTCAGGTCTTAAGAGAGAGGCTACCCCTCCCTTTATAGATGTGTCTCCACTATGCACCGCTAGCACTCTCTTCTTTCTTTCTTTCTTTCTTTCTTTCTTTCTTTCTTTCTTTCTTTCTTTCTTTCTTTCTCTCTCTCTCTCTCTCTCTCTCTCTCTCTCTCTCTCTTTCTTTCATAAAGAAGAACATAAAATTTGAAGGGAATTGGAGTGAGGGAAAGAAAGGAAGTGCAAAGGAGATAGTGGTAGATAGACTTGACTTAAACATACATGCATCAATAATATACTCAAAGAAACATTAAAGTATGAAATTATGTAAATCATAAAAAGACTAAGTTATTCTGTCTTAGAAGAAGTCATTAAACCATGGAACCCAATGGGACACAGAGACTTCTCTAACTTTCTCACATCTGACCTCAAACTTTCTAAAACCTTCCACAGGACTCTGCTGAGCCTAGAGGGATCATGAAAACTCAATGGATCTTACCTTGTTTATTTGGAGATATTCACAAGAAGCTCTTAATTATCTTTGTTAATTGGTAACTGGAAAGTTTGAGAAGCAGTTTTGTCTCCCAATGAAAGCATTGTCATTTGCCACTGCAGGTGAAATGAAGATTGCAGTTGTGCAGGGAGGTGAGGTCAGAGTCAACAACCTCAAGTGACTCTCTCACTAATGGCTGCTTATATATGAGTCTGGATCAGCCCCGTAAACACATCACCCTGCAGATACAAGAAGCCAGGTCCGTACATTGTATTTTAGTCTGACCAGCAGAGCCAGCAAAGAAGAGAGACCTTCATAGTTGCTGGGGTCTAGTAATTGGTATACTGGGTAGAAGCAGATCTGTGGGAAAGACAGAGAACTTGTGAGAATAATTCCAGAGCTATGAGGTAAATGAGAAAGAAAGAAGTGTCTATAACCTTGTGCGAGTCCCTGCTAGGTTTATAGTTTATTTTTTAATTTTATTTCTAAAGTAATCTTCCTTTTCATACAGACCCAGGGCCCTTTCCTCCTATCATTCCACCCTCCCCACCTTCTCTCCACCCTATGTCCATTCACTCCTCAGAGAGGGTTTTGGTTTCTACTGTAATATAAGTCTCTGACAGAGGGTGACTGTGGGTAATACCAGGATAATGCAGTATGTCTGTGAAGGTCCTGAAGGATTGAGGTAAAAAGTCAATGTGATCATTCACCCATCATATCTGATGTGTAGACTGTATTTGCAATATGATTATTACAGTTGTAGTAGGCTTATGCTTTGCAGTATGATTGTTATAATTATTATGGTTACATGATGATAGTAAATATTGCATTAAAATATACATATACAGATTTTTTTCTGGAGTATAAGGTATTAATATGTAGTACTTATGTTTTATAATTTGAGATTCAGTATCTATATCTATATTAAATGAGCACTTGTAAAATGAGTGGCTTGAAACCTACCTCTTTTACTTAAGCTTAAGTTATCTCCTCTACTTCTAAAATAATCGACGATACGTACAAATTGATGGAAGGCCATATCTTACTGATTATCATTGTTGCTAATATAACACAGGGATTTCTGCATAGCAGGGCAGGGCATTCAATATCCATCAGCTATGTTCATCCACACTAAGTTCTTTAGTTAGTTTTGACAGTAATATAGTATTTCACATTCATCAGTTTCATTTTTACATATCTCACGTACATCATATTTAATTGAGTGCATTATTAATTTTATTAGAGTCATCAAAATAAAAAGTAGTAAGTGTATGCAGAACTATAATGTTATACTAACTTAATCTTCTTCACATGCAATTTCAGCACACATCAGTGTTTCATGATGCAAATTTTACAGAGTAATGGTGTTAGTAATTTACCTATAGCTACAACTATATGTAGTGAGAAGGCCGCTTGTTCTTTCTGGCCACCCAGAACCAAAATAATCACACAAAAATATATTGACTAAATCACTGTATGGCCCATTAGCTATAGCTTCTTATTGGCTAACTCTTACATATTAATTTAAACCATTTCTATTAATTTGTGTATCATCACTTGGCTGTGACTACCTGCTAAAGTTCTAGCATCTGTCTCCAGTCGGGCTACATGTTGTCTCTCTGACTCTGCCCTCTTGCTCACTGCATTCCCTTTAGTTTTCCCCACCTAATTCTGCTCCCCTATAGCCCTACTATAGACTCAAAACAGTTCCTTTATTAACCAATGCTATTCACAGCATACAGAGGGGGATGCCACATCAACTATAACTTTTAACGCTACTATGGAAACAAAGCATATTTTGATGGCATTATAATTATCAGGTCCCTCGTGTGCTGTGAAATTAAACTGGGAAATGGACCAGTTTCTATCATGACAGACCATACTTGGAGGACTCTGCATTTTAGTAAAAGCTCAAAAGCCTTATTTGCATTTGGTATTTGCCTATGAACATATCTTTATTTTAAAATGAAAACTTTTAGTCTTAACTTTTAAATCTTTTAAACAGATTTCTTTATTTGTCATTTTTTTTCTGTGTGTCTGAATACTTTTCCTGCATGAACATATGTATACTATGATTCACCAACACCTTCAGAAAAAAAGGATCGGTAGTCAGATCCTCCTTGAACTAGAGTTAAGACAGTTATGTGCCACCATGTGGGTGCTGGGAACTGACCCAGCTTCTCTCCAACACCTGCAAGTGTTCTTTACTATGTAGCTTTCTTTCATCACACAAAATGAAAACTTTTTCAACCAAAAGCATACAATAAATATCAACAAAGTCAGCAGAATGTCAAGTGAAGAAAACAAATTGTGGTTAAGACTAGAGGGTTTTATGAATGAATCTCATTGCTTCATAATTATGTACTTAGGTGACTGTGTTTGCAAACCACTACCCATGGGCAAGACCTTCCGGTATCCACACTGGCACACACAGTTTTTGGTTTAAAGGGTCACTTACCCTTTGTGTTTCTAAGATCAAATATTGACAGTGTAAATAATGTTATTATCCACAATAGACAGTTATAAAATTAAAAAGTGGTGTCAAACCAACGGGATAGCTGTACTCATAAATTTTATGGCTGTTGGGCATCTAAACACATGCTAACTAGTACAAAGTTGTACCTGCCATTTCTTAAAACTTCAAGGTTTTAAGAGGAGAGAATACTGAAAAAAAATCATAGAAAACAGCAGTGTAGTCTAATTTGTAATCCACAAAATAGAAAAGATCTAAGTTTGAGTATGGAGATAGAATCCTTGTCAGTAGAGAATATTAGAGAAATTAGGATATACTCTACATCTGAACTGCCTACATTGGGTGACTTTAGAATAAAAAAGGAATTAGTCTCTCATAGCCTGGACTATGAGGCCACTACAAATGGTTCTTCTATGATCAGGGTGAGAGCTTTGGAAGCAGAGAAACTGAGGAACGAAGTTTACAACATCCCTTCTAACAAAGGTTGAACATAAGTCATTATGAAATAAACAACTACCTGATTCACAGGGTCTAACTGTTACTAGATACTTATTGTTATTTATGGATTATATTTTTTGTGACAATATGTGACATCATAGATGATGGCCAGGCATAATTAAGGAAGCTGGACATATGAAAGGGAGCTTTTGTTGTCGAGTTCAATGAGTCTAATAAGAATGTGGTCACTGTTGAGTTAAGAAAGAAATCAGTGGAACCTGAGCACTGGTCTTTGACTTATGTCTGTGTTATACACAACATGTTGTAGGATCAGGTATAAAAGATTATAGAACTGCAATAACACAGATCAGCATGTATACAAAAATTAAACAAAACTATAAAATTAAATTTTTATTATGAATTTAATTCTTAGCAAAATTAAATAAAGTGAACATATAAAAGTCAGAATGTTATTTCACTGAATGAGATCAGAATGAACACAAGGTAACTTCTTGTGCAGAATCCTATGGCTGAAAAGACAAACAATCATTTTCAGGATTGAGTAGAGTGACCTCGCAGATTTGTGCTCAAGAATGGTCTCACACTTTGGTGGCGTTAGTCACTGTTTCCTTCCTTTCCCATTTCTTCTATAACCACACTACACTTAATGCAGCTTGATACTCAAAGCTCAAATCTAAAGCACATAGTCCTGCTATGTCTTAGTCCTTCTCATTCAAGGAATTTTACATGCCACAGCAACTCTTCAGGTTAAGCATCTTGTCTAAACCTGTTTTTTTTTTCCGTGCTCATATGTGTGGCAATAGGGACCACCAGCATCATCTTTCTGGGAAAGTTTGTGGCCTCTTATTAAGTACAACTCCAGATAGGCAGAATATTTAAAATATTCCAGAAAAGTTTACTTTTTATGTGAGCCCTGTGGACAGTATGTATACTAAATCATGTTACATTCAGGACACAAATGATCAACAATTAGAGTAGTGAATTCACAAATAATGAACAAACTCCTGATGTTCTGACAACATTTTGGTGAACAGAAACCTCAGTCATTATCACAGTTCACAAGAATAGAAAAGTGTTTGCTGAGAATTTGGTCTCAGATTTTGATTCCATGAGGGTTGTGTGCAGACACCAGCTGCCATTTAACCAAAAACCTCAACCCAAATTCAATTCCTTCTTTCATTTCTTTCTTTCCTTCTTCCTTTCTTTGTTCTTTCTTTATTCCTTCATTACTTTCCTTTGTTTTTAACAGACTGTTTCAACTGAAGAAACAAGGGTCATAACAATACATTCCATGGAAATTTAACAAGGAAAGCACATCTTACAACACAGTAAGTAGAACAAACCTAATGCTGTAAGAATCTCAAAAGTTCCCATTAACTAACAATTCAAAAACAGACCTCTGCTGCATTATTGAAGGGATCAGTTCTCATAGTAAGCATTTCAGATGTTGGAGAACATTTTACTTCTTCAATGATTTTATAAATGGAGTCCTAAATCAACAACTATTGTATATTTTGATTTATTATTAGTCTATGGGATTTTGTGTATTTTGTGTATTATTAGTCTATGGGATTTTGTGTATTTTTGTGTCTTCCTCAGCACTGCAGTTCAGAAGTCTCTTTTTAAAACCATCTGTATTTGTTTATACTTGTGAAAATACTCGAGAGTAACTCCAAGAACGGCAGCTAGAAGGAATGCAACTAATGAGAAGTGCATTTTGTATCGTTTAGTAATATTCACTTCAGCAAGACCATTTACAGGGCTAATATTTTTATTACTACTTGCTATGGAAACCTTTATGAGAACTCTGCTTTTGAGAAATAAAGAGTAACATTATGGTGGATTATAAAATGGCTGTCATTTGGATGCTATATTTGGGTTGGTCTGTCAATCTGAGAAAATTTTGTTCATTATTGTCTTCTGACTTTTAAAGTTTTTTTAGTTGCATTTCTTGCACACAGAGTCATGCTTTCCTTTCTCCATAGAAGCTTTTCTAACTCTTCGGATTTCTTAAAAGTGTTTTATCATCTTCAGTAATTAGAAATCAAGCAATTTCTAAAAGTAATTTTCCTAACACTTTCTGGTCAATTTCAGCATCACCACATTCCTGATCCCTGTGGGTCTATAATGTTAAAGTAACAATTATGTCCTCATTTATCTTCTCCTGATTGCCCTGTCTCCCCACTTCAATTGTCAGGTTCTCCTCATTTCCAAGCAGCTTTTCAATCTTTTAGATAAAATTCTTTGTAGTACTTTTTCACTGAGCTTGGGTTTTCAAATCTTTCTCTGGGAGTTGATAAGCCACCTACAGATGATGCTGGTCCATATAGTTCTGCTGAGTCTTTGATACCAAATGTTGTTCAATCTCTTATTTCTGTAGGTTGTGATCAATGGTGCCTTTCTCTACTACATCAAAACCTCCACACCATTTGTTCATGCTATGAACTCTCCTAGGCAAATTTCGGTCATTGTGGCTCTTGGCCTCTGGTACATGGTGACCAATATACAAACCTATCTTACTCTCCAAAAGCAGACATCAATTTTCCACAGTCAATGATGACAGGACATCTCCTCAGCCTGGAATTGGTATGTAGTTATTTTTTATTTTGCACATATCAATTAATTGATCATGGTCTGTCACAGGGCATGTGTGGCAGCTACACAGGTCACAGCTTCCATGACTGCGAACGGAAGATGTAAAAAATGAACTTAAGACTTTAGTACTTGATAAAAGTGTAGAAAATAGAACCCAATAGGATTTCCTCCTTCTAAGTTAGCGTTCCATTGGTGTCATATTTTAGGTCTTCTTTGGCAGCCATATAGAAATTTCAAGGGCATACGCTCCCCAACATTTCTAGCAGAAGTAATCTCACAGCAGATAGCTGATAACCTGGCTATTAAAATCTTCCTGACTTGATGGCAGGAGTTGTATTGTAGACAGATAAATTGGAGGCTGGCAAAATACAAATAACCCATTTTTATCTATTAATTTTAGAAGCACTATACAGAAAAAATTATGAATGCAAAGTTTTCCGTCATTAGTGAAGATGCATTCTTTCACACCATTACTAGCAAATATCAGTATATCCTAAATTGTGTTTGAGTGTACAGACTGTTATATTTCACTGTTTCTTTTATGTGACTATCACATCATACTGAATGCTGCATTTCCTATGAAAGTTAATAGCTCTCTTTTCAACAATTTTTCATTCTGAGATCTGAGCCATCTCACAACAACATACATGGAAAGTTCATGTGATCCAGGCTGGCCTAGAAATCCTGAGATTAAAGGACCCTTTGTTATTAACTATTGGCACATCCATAGATTAAAGGTGTCCTCCTTGTCCCCATGGTATAAGCATTTGTTATTATTCATTATGACCAGACTAAAAGCCTGGCAATATATTCTAAAGAAAATTGTGTCAAATTACAGAATGAACTTTTGGAGTCTAACAATAAGAATCATTTTATTTTCAAAATGTATAACAAGAATGCTGGTAATTTTCTCTTTTATTTTCTACTATCTATTCCTTTACTATAGAGATTGCACAATAAAGACAATAAAGACGTTTGATTGTTATGTACCTCATTCATGTAAATATATTGATCAGTCTCTCTTCAGGAGTGCCTCCACAAACGGCAGCTTTGGGGTGAAGTAGTTCATGAATAAATTTTTGTGCAGGCTCTTTTTGTTCATTAGAAGATTTGTCAGGAGTGTGTCCATTGGCCCATCTGCCTCGTGAATATCTTCCAGGCAATGATCAGAAATCCCAGGGAATACTACTTGAAAGTTCATAAAACCGGCCATGCATTGTGTGTACCTTCTCCATTTACTTCTGCTGTGTCTTGTACCTGTTCATAAATTTCATTTTCCTGTGTACCCATTTATCACAATGAATTAAAACATGAGAGGAAAATGATATGTGGGGTAGGTACTGTTGCACTGTAGGGAGTAAGGAAATCAGGGAATCACTCGATGCAGCATTGATGATTTGCCCTAAAGTTTTATTTTCTCCATTTCTGGCATGACCCCACAATTCTGTGTTTGTTATCTTCTTGGGTGATGAATATTGAGAACATTCGGCCTCATCTTAGGGGTTTTCATCAACTTCATAGTCATATGAGGGTTATAGGTCCTATTGGTCCCTGGGTCCCCATGCAGCAGCCTACACAACAGATGTATTCTCTCTCCACAGGTGAGCTGCTTTCCTTTCAGCAGCCAGTCTGTAGGAGACAGTGCAGTCTCTTGAAGGTGGGTGACGGCGGACATCTAACTGATAATCCTTATTCAGGAAACAGCTATTGATCAGGTTGAATCTCAAATTGAAGATCAGCCCCAGACCTGAACACAACATGATTTGACGAGGGTGCAGGTGAGAAACAGTAATATGGATTCTTTTTTATTTGTATTCTTCTCAAAGGCAGCAATAGTATGATTGTTCCCAGAAAGGTGGCATCCTGGTATCTGAAAATGTTTCTGTTTCTCAGAATTCACATTTGTTTTTCTTTTGGGAAGCGTAAACGCTGTTCACTGGAATGTAAAATATCTCCCAGAATTTAGTTACAAGAGCAATTTGTGAGTTGTTTGAGGCATATTTATACCCTAAATTCTGCTTTCCAATTCTGCTCTATGTGGATGCAGAATTTTCTTTTTATGTCTTGCAAATGCCTGTACAGAGTGATTGTGAAAACTTAACATACTTCTTAGAGTGCTACAAGTTCAGGGTTATGAAAAGAGGAACAAGTGGTAAACCGATATTTTAATATCCAGGTTTCAAGTCCATGGGTATTTGACTAAGACCCGATTTCACTTGGGTCGAAGTCCCTATTATTTCAACCTTCTCCAGACACAGATGTCCATTTCCCCAGAACTTACTTTTTATTCATTTAGTTTAGAGACATGGTCATTTTCGTAGTCTGGGTTGTCCTGGAACTTGTATTGTTGAGTAGGATAGCCGCAAACTCAAAGGGATCTTCTGGCATCTTCCTAAAATGTGCTGTGGTTAAAGGCATGTGTCACCATTCCCAACCCATAAATTGCTATTGAAATAAATAGATATGTCAATTATTATTGGGCTGTATGTCAAGTACCCATTGCATCTTTGAATGACAGTATTTTAATATCTGTCAATTTCTATAACATTTATTGCTATAGTTAAATTTTATATCCCACAGTTAAAAATGGATGCAACTCTTATTTAATATTTCTATATTGTGTTCATTGTACTTTACTTTTGTTACAAAAAAAGTACAAGAACCTCAAGAGGAATCCTCCTATGAAATAAATATTTTCATATCACCCTGCCCTAAACACAAAATAAAATAATTGCTATAAATATTTTTGTAGGCATGATTATATGTGATGGCATTTTTCACAATGCACAACAATTTAAAGATTAGGAAAGAATTTTCACAACACTTAAAAGCAATCATAACCCACACATGTCTACAGACATATGTAAATGCAATTACATGTGAGTGTGCTGACAAAGAGTTCAATGTTTTCCTTCCTGGTGTCTTGTGGTCTGTGTCTTTTTTTGTTTTTATTGCTGTAAAGAGACACCATGAATATGGCAGCTCTTATGATGGAAAACATTTCATTGAGACTGGGTATAGTTTCACAGTTTTAGGACAATATTATTATCGCAAGAAGCATGCTAGCAGGCAGGCAGACAGACTGATAGAAAAGGAGCTGGCAAGCAGCAAAAGAGGAATGCACCAAACAAGCCAGACTTGAACTTATAAATCTTAAACAGCACTCCCATAGTGACACACTTTCTCCATTAGGACCACACCTAATCTAACAAGGCTACTCCTCTTAATGTTGTTATTCCCTTTGAACAAAGCACTCAAACACATGAGCCTATGGGTGGAATACCTATTCAAAGCACCACAGCCACTATTTTATCTTTTAATTTTTTTTATCCTTTATGTTTTATTCTCAAATTTGTTCATGTTCTTTGTGTTAGATATTTTGATTGTGCTTATACTTCCCCACTACACCGATATTTACTATTTTTTATGCACACCTACCTTTATGTCTTTTTTAATTTTTAACATATGAAGCACAGATTATGTTGCAAAAAGCTCTTGGATGTGATATTATTTCTATATAATTGTTGATCTATTAGGGGTCACATTTTAAAGGAAGTTGACTCCACCATTCCTAGTAGGTATCAATTGTCAATAGCATCTTACTTAGATGCTATTTACTTAGAAAATAGTATTTTTTTCTTTTTTCTTTTGGATGAAAATCCAACCATTTATTTAAATTGGTTATAAGAAATCATGGTCCAATATACCAGGCTAGGTCCATCTCCCCAGCTGGGGCCAAAGTCTTGCCTACCCATTTTATTCCTCAGGCAGTACCAGATATATGGAAAAAGGTAAGAAAGGTTGAGGGGGTTCCCCAAAGCCCTATACAAGAATGGGTAAAAATGGCCTTTAAAGATTTTAATACCTGAGAGGAATCAGCTGAATCTTCACAATAGACAAGGCTACAGCAGGCAGCTAACCTACAGGCCCAGACCTTAGCAGCTGCCCCAGGTTGCAGGAAGGAGAACAATGGAAGCCAACCACAAGGCTCTACCCTAATAGATCCCAGCCTAAGCCAGCCTCCCAGGAAAACTATTTCAAGTGTGGCCCAAATGGTCATGTGGTACAGTATTACATTACTTCTGCTCCAAGGTCGTTCCCTATCTGCCAGCAACCTGGACACTGGAATTACAATGTCCCCATGTGGCCTTGTCCTCTATTCCATGTCACCCACATTCAGAGAGTCTGGTTTGATCACATGTTCCATCAGTTCCAGTCCAGCTGGCTTTGGTGAGCTCCCATTAGATCAGACCCACTTTCTCCATAAGTGGACACACCCCTCGCGGTCCTGACTTCCTTGCTCATGTTCTCCCTCCTCCTGCTCTTCAACTGGGCCTTGGGAGTCCAGTCCAGGTCTTCAATGTGGGTCTCTGTCTCTATCTCCATCCATTGCCAAATGAAGATTATATGGTGATATACAAGATATTAATCAGTGTGGCTATGGAATAAGGCCAGTTCAGGCATCCTCTCCTCTGCTGCCCAAGGATCTTGTTGAGGAAATGCCCTTGGATACTTGGGAACCCATCTAGAGCCAAGACTCTTGCCAACCCTAAAATGTCTCCCTTAGTTAAGATATCTTACTCCCTGTTCACAGATACACCCTCCCTTGTAGTAGGGAGTTGCGGGCTGCGTTCCTTTTGCCCCAGCTCCAGGCCGCCTGACTAGCTTATGCCCTGAAATAACAACACACAAATTGTATTCATTTAAACACTGCCTGGCCCATTAGTTCCAGCCTCTTATTGACTAGCTCTTACATATTGATCTATCCCATTTCTAATAATCTGTGTAACACCACAAGGTGGCTTACCAGGAAAGATCTTAACCTGCGTCTGTCTGGAGTGGGAGAATCATGGCAACTGACTGACTCAGCTTCTTTCTCCTAGCATTCGGTCTGTCTACTCCACCTACCTAATTTTCTGTCCTATCAGGCCCAAGGCAGTCTCTTTATTTAACCAATGAAATTAACACAAAGCAGAAGACTCTCCCCCATCACTTCCTCCATCTCAACTTTCCCATTCCTCCAAGCTCTTCCCAATTCTCCTGTTCTCCCCTCTCTCTCCCCATATTTCCTTCCCCACAACCCACTCTGATGCTCCTGCTCCCAACTTTTGCCCTGCAATCTTGTTTACTTCCAATACCCAGGAGGATAAATATATGTTTTTCTTTGAGTTCACCTTCTTATTTAGCTTCTTTAGGATCATGAATTATAGGCTCAATGTCCTTTGTTTATGGCTAGAATCCACTTATAATTGAGTATATGCCATATTCCTCTTTTTGGGTTTGGGTTATCTCACTCAGTAAAGTGTTTTCTATTTCCATCCATTTGCATGCAAAATTCAAGATGTCATTGTCTTTTTCTGCTGAGTAGAACTCTACTGTGTATATGTGCCACAACTGCTTTATCCATTCTTCTACTGAGGGGCAAATAGGTTGTTTCCAGGTTCTGGCTATTACAAATAGTGCTGCTATGAACATAGTTGAACAAATGCTTTTGTAGTATGATAGGGCATCTCTTGGTTATACTCCCAAGAGTGGAATTGCTGGATCCTGAGGTAGGTTGACTACCAGTTTACTGAGAAACTGTCACACTGATTTCCAAAGTGTTTGCGCAAGCTTGCATTCCCACCAGCAATTAATGAGTGTTCCTCTTACTCCACATCCTCTCCAGCATAAGCTATAATTGGTGTTATTTATTTTAGCCATTATGACAGATGTAAGATGTTATCTTGAAGTTGTTTAGATTTTCCCTGATAGCTAAGGAAGTTGAACATGTCCATATTTGGTCCTTTGAAATTCTTCTGTTGAGAATTCTCTGTTCAGTTCCATACCCCATTTCCCATTTTTTAATTAGGTTAATTAGAGTTTTAATGTCTAGTTTCTTGAGTTCTTTATATATTTTGGAGATCAGACCTTTGTCTGATATAGGGTTTGTGAAGATTTTCTCCCATTCAGTAGGTTGCCTTTTTGTCTTAATGACTGTCCTTTGCATTACAGAGGCCTCTCAGTTTCAGGAGTTCCCATTTATTCGTTGTTGTTCTTATTGTCTGTGCTCCTGGGGTCTACAAAGGAAGTGGTCTCCTGTGCCCATGTGTTGCAGACTACTTCCCACTTTCTCTTCTATCAGGTTCTGTGTGGTTGGATTTATTTTGAGGTCTTTAATCCATTTGGACTTGAGTTTTGAGCATGGTGATAGAAATGAGTCTATTTTCATTCTTCTATAGGTTGACATCCAGTTATGAGAGCACCATTTGTTGAAGATGCTTTCTTTCTTCCACTCTATACCTTTAGCTCCTTAGTTGAACATCAGGTGTTCATAGGTTTGTGGGTTAATATCTGGGTCTTTGATTCGATTTCATTGGTCAACATCTCTTTTTTATGCCAATACAAAGCTGGTTTTGTTATTGTAGCTCTGTAATAGAATTTGAAGTCAGGGATGGTAATGCCTCCGGAAGTACTTTTATTATATAGGATTGTTTTGGCTATCCTGTTTTTTTTTTTCCATATAAAGTTGATTATTGTTCTCTCAAGGTTTGTGAAGAATTTTGTTGGAATTTTGATGGAAATTGCATTGAATCTATAGATTGCTTTTGGTAGAATTGTCATTTTTACTATGTGGATTATATCTGTCCAAGAGTATGGCAGATCTTTCCATTTTCTGGTATCCTATCCAATTTCTTTCTTCAAAGACTTAACTTAAAGTTCTTCTCAAATAGATCTTTTACTTCCATGGTGAGAGTTACCCCAGGATACTTTACGCTATTTGTGGCTATTCTGAAAGGTGATGTTTCTCTGATTTCCCTCTCTGCTTCTCTATCCATAGTGTACTTCAAGCACTATATTGAAGAAGTATGTAGAGAGTGGACAACCTTGTCTTATTTCTGATTTAGTGGTATAGCTTTGAGTTTCTCTCCATTCAATTTGATATTAGCTGTTGGCTTGCTGTATATTGCTTTTATTATATTTAGATATTGTCCTTGTATCCCTAACCTCTCCAAGATTTTATTAAAGGGGTGTTGAACTTTGTCAAATGCCTTTTCCGTATCTAATGAAATAATCATATGATTTTTTTCTTTCAGTTTATTTATATAATTGATTACATTGATAGATTTTCATATGTTGAACCAGCCCTGCATCTCTGAGATTAAGCCTACTTGATCATAATGGACAATTTTTGATATGTTCTTGGATTCGGTTTGCCAGTATTTTATTGAGGATTTTTGCATCGATGTTCATGAGTGAGATTGGCCTATAATTTTCTATCTTGGTTGAGTCTTTGTGTGGTTTCGGTATCAGGGTTACTGTAGCTTCATAAAAAAGAGTTTGGCAATGACTCTTCTGTTTCCATAATGTGAAACACATTAAGGAGTATGGTATCAGTTCTTCTTGAAAGTTCTGGTAAAATTCTGCATTAAAACCATCTGGTTTTAGGCTATTTTAGTTGGGAGGTTTTTTTTTTTTTTTTTTTTTTTTTTTTTAGACAGTTTCTATTTCCTCATGACATAAAGTCTATTTAGATTGTTTATCTGGTCTTGATTCAATTTTGGTATATGGTATTTATCTAAAAACAAGTACATTTCTTTTAAATTTTCCAACTTTGTGGCATATAGGATTTTCTAGTAAAATCTAATGATTCTCTGAATTTCCTCAGTGTCTGTTGTTATGTCCCCCTTTTTATTTCTGCTCTTGTTAATATGCGTGTTCTCTCTTTGCCTTTTGATTAGTTTGCATAGGCGTTTGTCAATCTTGTTGATTTTCTCAAAGAACCACCTCTTTGTTTCATTGATTCTATAGTATTGATAGTATTTTCTGTGGAATCATGCAGTATCCTTTCTGGGAAGTCTCTTGCTAGTTGTTGGGTCACTGGAAAATTGTCGTGTGTCTGCACTCAACTAAATGTATCTTGATCAGTAGACCCTATCAAAGTGAACTTTTGAATGTTAAGGCATCAATTAATTCTAAATCACTTGGAAAATGGTAATAGTTATTAATGACAATATAATGTTTAACTTTACAACAATTTCCCAGTTAATTATCTGAAATTCAAACTATAGGTATTCATTGAGATCTAACAAATGCTTTACTAGACAGAAAAAACTTTTACTATTACTTATGAACATGAGATGATATTGTCTATGCAGTATACTGCTTGAGTTGCTAAGAAGAAAATCATTGAACTTGTTTCAAAACTGTCCTCAGGACCTGATGACATTGGCACAGAAGCATGACAGAATGGCCTCCGGAGATGTGGCTGTAGGATTCTTCTTTATGTCCCAGACTCTACTGGGAATATTGGGGAACTCAGCCTTGCTTTTCTGTTTAATCATTGCTGACTTCTGTGGAAACAGGACAAAGAAGCCCACAGACCTGATTGTCAAACACTTAACCACAGCCAACTTCATTGTTCTCTGCAAAGGAATCCCTCAGACAATAGCTGCTTTTAGTCAGACTCACTATCTAGATTATGCTTCATGTAGCCTTACCTTATATTTTCATAGAGTTGCCAGAGGAGTATCCCTTGGCTCCACATCCCTGATGAGTGTCTTTCAGGCCATCACCATCAGTCCCAGTAATTCCATGTGGGCACAGTTCAAAGTCAGAGCTCCCAGGATCATTGGTCCTTCCCTGGGCCTGTGCTGGACCATCCAGATATTGTTATATATCTTCATTCCTTGGTATACAACTGATATAAAGGGTCAACAAAATATTACTGGGATAATAGATCTTGGATACTGTATTGTTATGAATCCTGGAAGAAAAATCATCACAGTTAATATAATCCTGCATATATTTAATGATTTTATCTTTTTGGGAATGATGATGTGGGCCAGTAGCTACATGGTGTTTATCCTATTCAGCCACAAGGAAAGGGTTCAGCACATCCACAGTTCCCTGTCTCCTAAGTCATCACCTGAGACCAGAGCAACCCAAAGCATCCTCATTCTAGTGAGCTGTTTTGTTCTCTTCTATGTAGTCTCTCTTGTCTTTACAGCTTATTTGTCTTTGCAAGATGTAGTCACTAAGTGGTTGTCCAACACTGGTGTGGCTATGGCAGCATGCTTCCCAGCATTCTGTCCCTTTCTGCTCATCAGACACTATACTTCACTTTTCAGGATTTGCTGTACCTGTTCTTTCCAGACAGTAATCTACCCTACAGTTGCCTAGAAATCTAAATTCTGTGGCATATTCATACCTTCATTCATTTCTCTATGAAGTTCTATTTGGGTATATAATGTCAACATGAACCATCACAGGACATGCAGTACAGCTACAAAATTTCATCTAAACACTGTTTGTATGTTGGCCTGGGACAAAGGCAATTCACACTGTGTGATATAAGTACTGAAACAATTACCAATCATTATTTCCATAAATAAAGTCACAGTGGGTGAGATAATTAAGCTGTGGGGATATGTGAATTATGGTAACTTAAGTCAGTTTCTGTGAGAATGGGAGGTTCATCAGCATTCCAGGTTACATCCAAAATTAACCATTGCAGGTGTGCATACAGATCTGTGTCCTAAATTGCAAAGTCAGTGTTGGTGGATGTCAGCAAACGAGAGCAAGTTTAAAAAGATGATAATGTTCAGAACAGCTTGGGGATGGTAATGAAGACACATAAGGGTTCATCACTGAAAGGAATGTAGACTCAATAGATGTGTTTCTAAAATCTAAAATATAATCACAACACTGTAAAGATTACACATGGGACATCATTCAATTTTTAAAAGTCAGAGGTTGATAAGCTTTCAAATGAAAATTTTTAGAGTTGAATTATAGAAACTTTATAGAAAATACTAAACACTGTAGACAGTTACTTAGGTAAGAATCAGATTATTAATTTAAGTTAAATGACAGGTGGAAGACTACAAGTGGATTAGTAAGCAGCACATACTTTTTTAATGCAAAGTCTTGGGAAGGAAAAGTTTTGTATTTGAGTGCAGCCTAGGTGACATGGTAAATCTATGAATCCAAAATTCAAAATTGGAATGCCCTAAAGAATGATCTGAGGAAAATAAAGATACATAATTCGAAGAATATTAAAGCTTACTGTTGTGCTTCAATGTTTCTTTTTGGGTGTACCATCAAGAGTTTATTTTAATATTTGTTTTAGTATTGACCATTAACTGCCAAAACTAGCTGAAGTAAAACACTGACCTGCTCTGAAGGGAGGAAATTTGGCCAATATCTCACATGAAATAACAGAATGAAGCACTCGGGCTTCCAAGACCTCTAGACTAGAAGCACACCACAGCCCACAGGAACTGTACTTCCAGCCCCAGTCAAATGTTCCAGTTCTTTAATCAACCTCTCCTCTCTGGTCATGAAGTATATAATATTTTACTGTGAAATATTAACTCATCAATTCACAATTCCCTTTTTCCTGTGAATTTATATTTTACTTCAAGTGTATGTCCGTGTTTTGTATGGGGGAATGAACCACAACTGTCATGCTTTGGTTTTGAATAGTAAATAGTTGAGTGGACAGTAAGAAGCAATGAAAGAACATAACAGCCAATCGCTGCAATACAGCAACGTTCCACATGTGACAGATGCTCAGAGCATCCAGTACACTGATCCAGACGCCATGAAAACAAAGAATCAGTACAAGGAAACATGGAAAAATAGAAAGAGGGAAACTACCCTGAGGGTGTAATGTACAAGAGAAGAATTTTTAAAAAATGGTTTTGATAAATCAGCCAGAATTGTGCTCTGGGAAAAAAGGGAATGTATTAATGACTGCTATTGATCTACAAGGACCAGCAAGAAAAAGATACAAATTGATCCATATTCTTTAGCCTGCACAAATCTCAAGCCCAAATATATCAAAGATCTTAACATAAAACTAAACACTGAACCTGATAAAAGAGAAAGTAGGGAAGAGCATTATATGCATTACGTTTGGAGAAAATCCTCTACACAGAACAATGATTTAGCAGGTACAACAATAAATGGGACCTCATGAATTCAAAAAGTATCTAGACAACTAAGAACACCACCACCAAGTCCAAATATTCATCATACAGGACAGAACACTATTTTCATCAATAGAGAGCTAATATTTAAAATATATAAAGAACTCACTGATTTCCAAAGTGGTTGCACAAGTTTGCATTCCCACCAGCAATGGATGAGGGTACTCCTTCCTCCACAACCTCTCCAGCAAAGGCTATCATTGGTGTTTTTGATTTTAGCCATTCTGACGGGTTTAAGATGATATCTCAAAGTTGTTTTGATTTGCATTTCCCTGATCGCTAAGGAGGGTGAGCATGACCTTAAGTGTCTTTTGGCCATTTGAACTTCTTCTGTTGAGAATTCTCTGTTCAGTGCAGTGCCCCATTTTTTAATAGGGTTAATTAGCATTTTAAAGTCTAGTTTCCTGAGTTCTTTATATATTTTGGAGATCAGACCTTTGTCTGTTGCAGGGTTGGTGAAGATCTTCTCCCAGTCAGTAGGTTGCCTTTTTATCTTAGTGACAGTGTCCTTTGCTTTATGCCCTTAATGTCTGTGCTGCTGGGGTTATACATAGAAAGCGATCTCCTATGCTCTTATGTTGTAGGGTACTTCCCACTTTCTCTTCTATCAGGTCAGTGTGTTCAGATTGATATTGAGGTCTTTGATTCATATGGACTTGAGTTTTGTGCATGGTGATAGATATTGGGTCTATATTCATTCTTCTACAGGTTGACATCCAGTTGTGCCAGCACCATTTGTTGAAGAAACTTTCTTTCTTCCATGGTATACTTTTAGCTCCTTTATCAAAAATGAGGTGTTTCTAGGTTTGTGGGTTAAAATTTGGGTCTTCTATGTGATTCCATTGGTCGACTTCTCTGTTTTTATGCCAGTACCACACTGTTTTCATTACTGTAGCTATGTAACAGAGTTTGAAGTCAGGGATTGTAATGCCTCCAGAAGTTCTTTTATTTACAAGATTGTTTTGGCTATCCTGGGTTTTTTGTTTTTCCATATAAAATTGATTATTGTCCTCTCAAGATCTGTGAAGAATTTTGATGGGACGTTGATGGGGATTGCATTGAATCTATAAATTGCCTTTGTTAGAATTGCCATTTTTACTATGTTGATCCTCCCAATCCAAGAGCAAGGGAGGTCCTTCCATTTTCTGGTGTCCTCTTCAATTTCTTTCTTCAATGCCTTAAAGTTCTTGTCAAATAGATCTTTCACTTCCTTGGTTAGAGTTACCCCAAGATATTTTATGCTATTTCTGGCTATCGTGAAAGGTGATGCTTCTCTGATCTCCCTCACTGCTTCCATATTCTTTGTGTATAAGAGGGCCACTGATTTTTTGGAGTTGATCTTATATCCTGCCACATTACTAAATGTGTTTATCAGCAATAGTCATTCTTTGGTGGAGTTTTCGTGGTCGCTTATGTACACTATCATATCATCTGCAAATAACGAAAGTTTAACTTCTTCCTTTCCAATTTGATTCCCCTTGATCCCCTTTTATTGTCTTATTGCTATTGCTAAAACTTCAAGCACTATATTGAAGAGGTATGGTGAGAGTGGACAGCCTTGTCGTGTTCCTGAGTTTAGTGGGTTGGCTTTGAGTTTCTCTCCATTTAATTTGATGTTAGCTGACGGCTTTCTGTAAATAGTTTTTTATTATATTTAGATATGACCCTTGTATCCCTAATCTCTCCAAGACTTTTATAATAATGGGATGTTTAATTTTGTCAAATGCTTTTTCAGCATCTACTGAAATGATCATATTGTTTTTTCTTTAAATTTATTCATATGGTGGATTACATTGATAGATTTTCATATGTTGAACCGCATCTCTGGAGTAAAACCTACTTGTTCATAATGGATAATTTTTCTAATGTGTTCTTGGATTCGGTTTGCCAGTATTTTGTTGATGATGTTTGCTCGATGTTCATGAGTGTGATTGGCTTGTAATTCTCTTTCTTGGTTGAGTCTTTGTGTGATTTTGGTATCAGGGTAACTGTAGCTTCATAAAAGGAATTTGCCAATGACTCTTCTGTTTCTATATTGTGAAAAACATTAAGGAGTATAGGTATTAGGTCTCTTTGGAAGATCTGGTAGAGTTCTGCATTGAAACCATCTGTCCTGGGCTTTTTTTGATAGGGAGGTTTTTGATAACAGCTTCTAATTCTTCACAACTAACAGGTCTATTTAAATTGTTCACCTGGTCCTGGTTTAACTTTGGTGTATGGTATTTATCCTAAAAAGTGTCCATTTCTTTTACAATTTCCAGTTTTGTGGCATACAAGCTTTTGTAGTAAGATCTAATGATTCTCTGAATTTTCTCTGTGTCTGTGATTATGTCCCCATATTCATTTCTGATCTCATTAATTTGCATATTCTCTCTCTGCCGTTTGATCAGTTTGGATAAGGGTTTATCAATCTTGTTGATTTTCTCAAGGAACCAGCTTTTTGTTTCATTGATTCTTTGGATTGTCCTCCTTGTTTCTATTTTGTTGATTTCAGCCCTCAGTTTGAGTCTGCTTCTTTTTTTTTCTAGAGCTTTCAGGTGGGCTGTTATGTCTCCAATGTATGCTTTCTCTGTTTTCTTTAAGTGGGCACTTAGTGCCATGAACTTTCCTCTTAGGACTGCTTTCATAGTGTCCCATAAGTTGGAGTATGTTGTTTCTTTATTTTCATTGAATTCAGGGAAGACTTTAATTTCTTTCTTTATTTCTTCTTTGATCCAGGTGTGGGTCAATAGTTGACTGTTCAGTTTCCATGAGTTTATAGGCTTTCTGGGGGTTGCATTGTTGTTGAATTCTAACTTTAATCCATTGTGATCTGATAAGACACAAGTGGTTATGGATTTTTTTTTTGTAACTGTGGAAGTTTGCTTTGTTCCCGAGTATGTGGTCAATTTTCGAGAAGGTTCCATGAGCTGCAGAGAAGGTATATTCTTTCCTATTTGGGTGGAATACAGATGTCAATTAAGTCCATTTGATTCCTTTCCTCCATTTATTCTCTTATTTCTCTGTTAGGTTTCTGTCTGATTGACCTGTCCATTGGTGAGAGAGGAGTGTTGAAGTCTCCTACTATTAGTGTGTGCAGCTTGATGGCTGCCTTGAGTTTTAATAATGTTTCTTTTACATAAATGGGTGCTTTTATATTAGGGGAATAGATATTCAGGATTGAGACTTCATCCTGATGAATTGTTTCTGTTATGAGTATAAAATGTCCCTCTCCATCTCTTCTGATTGATTTAAGTTTGAGGTCAACTTTGTTAGAAATTAGTATGGCCACACCTGCTTGTTTTGTAGGTCCATTTGCTTGATAAGGTTTTCCCAGCCCTTTACTCTTAGTAGGTGCCTGTCTTTGTGGTTGAAGTGTGTTTCTTGTAAACAGCAGAATGTTAGATCCCGTTTTTGTATCCAATGTCTTAGCCTGTGTCTTTTTATAGGTGAGTTGAGTACATTGACCTTAAGTGATATTAATGACCAGTGGTTGTTAACTCTGGTCACTTTTTTAGTAGTAGAGTTTGTGTGTTTCCCTTTTTTGAGTTGTGCTGGTGAAGGGTCTCTAGATGTCTGAGTTATTGTGGCCATTGTTGGACTCCTTGGTTAGTGATTTTCCTTCTATTACTTTCTGTAAGGCTATGTGTTGTTTAAATTTTTTTCATCCTGGAAAATTTTGTTTTCTCCATTTATAGTGAACGAAAGGTTGGCTGGGTATAGTAGTCTGGGCTTTCATCCATGGTCTCTTAGTTTTTGCAGTACATCTATCCAGGACCTTCTGGCTTTCATTGTTTCCATAGAGAAGTCAGGTGTAAGTCTGATAAGTTTACCTTTATAAGTAACTTGGCCTTTTTTCTTTGCTGCTATAATATTCTTTCTTTATTCTGTATGCTTTGTGTTTTGATTATTATATGGCGAGGGGATTTTTTTTTTTTGATCCAGCCTAATCGGTTTTCTGTATGCTTCTTGAACATTCATAGGTATATCTTTCTTTAGGTAGGGAAAGTTTTCTTCTATAATTTCATTAAATATATTTTCTGTACCGTTGAGCTGCACTTCTTCTCTTTTTTATACCTTTATTATTCTTAGTTTTGGTATTTTTATTGTTTCTCATATTTCCTGAATGTTTTGTGATGAGAGTTTGTTGGACATGCTGTTTTCTTTGATAAGTGCATTTATTTTCTCTATGGTATCTTCAGAATCTGAGATTCTTATTTCTATCTCTTGTATTCTTTTGGTTATGCTTGTTTCTGTAGTCTCTATTCATTTACTTAGATTTTCCATGTCCAGCTGGCCCTCTGTTTGTGTTTTCTTCTTTGCCTTCATTTCAGTTTTCAAGTCTTGAACTGTTTCCATTATCTGTTTGATTGTTTTTCCTTGGTTTCCCAGGGTATCATTCACTGATATTATTCAATTCTTCAAACTTTCTGTTATACTTCTCATCCATTTCTAGAAGGGCATTTTTTGCATGCTTTTTAAGGGCATCAATCACTTTCATAAAGTCAATTTTTTCTACTTCTTCTTGATTAAGGTGTTCATGTCCTCCTATAGTGAGGTCGCTGTGTTCTGGTGGTTTCATGTTGTTTTTCAGATTGTTGGGCGAATTCTTGCATTGGTGCCTGCCCATCTCTTCCTCCGAATGCTCCCCTATGGATCTTCTTTTACAGGATCAGGTCTCCTTGCCTACTGATGTACCTTCCCAGTGATGGCACTCCCCAGTGATGGCTTTCCTGGTGCTTCAGTGATGTCTCTCCTGGTGCCGAGATCAGATCTCCATGCTGGTTGGGTAGCTCGTAAACAAAGCACCTTCCTTGCTTGCTTCAGGCAGGCTATTGAAACAAAGGAGCTCCTGCCCGCCTGGTTGCCCTCAGGATTCGGCCCCAGCACCCAGACAGGCTGAGCTGGGTAATGTTATGTGCCCGAAGAGGGATGGAGGCAGAAGGGGGGAGGGTACTGGATGCAAGCTGGGTGAGATAGGAAGAGAGAGGCAGTATGCAGTGAGTATAGGCCCTGCAGGAAGCCCAGGAAGTATAAGGGGGGATGCGGAACTTCTGAGTTCTGTGTCCTGGGCTGCTGCCTCGGGTCAGAAACTCACCCCAATGATGGCTCTCCTGGTGCCAAGATCAGATCTCCGTGCTGGTTGGGTAACTTGTAAACAAAGCCCAGAGGAATCTCAAAGACTAAGAAACACTTAAAGAAATGTTCATCGAGGCCTGAAGGTCCCCACAAGGGAGCAAGGGCACCTTCAGCTTGCAAGCACCTTCAGCTTGCGCTGCAGGGTCACCTGGGTTCTACTTGATCCCGCCAGGCTCCCCACATTAGCCCTTTTGTCTGCAGTGTCCTTGGGTTACCAGGCTTCCCTGTTTCAGTGCTGAGGAGTTCAATCCAGACAGGAACAGTTCCTGCTACTACAGTGAGGAGATACACCCAGAAAGTCAGTCACAGCAAAGACTGGACCAAGACACCAGGCCTCTTCTGGCTCCATTTGAAGGAAGAGATGGGCAGGCGACAATACAAGAATTCCAGGCAACCAGACTTCACCAGAATCCAGGGATCCCGAAACAAGAAGAATTGTACACCCTACTCCAGAAGAAATAGAAGAAATCGACTTTAAACAGAACTGTATGAAAATAGTAGAGGAACTTAAATAGGAGGTGAAAAACTGCCATAAAGAAATAGAGATGACAAACAAAAAGGCAGAGGAAATGAATAAATCTCTCAAAGATACCCAAGAAAACCAAGAGAAACAAGAAAAAGCAATGAAACAGGTAAGGGAAATGGTTCAAGACTTGAAGAATGAAATGGAAGTAATAAAGAAAATACAAACTGAGGGAAGGCTGGAGATGGAAAATCTGGGTAAATGAGTAGAAACTACAGAGACAGGAATTACCAACAGAATATAAGCAATAGAAAAAAGAATCTCAGACACTGAAGATACCATAGAGAAAATAAACACACTGATCAAAGAAAACAGCAAGTCCAACAAATTCTCATTATGAAACATTCAGAAAATCTGGGACACAATAAAAATAGCAAACATAAGAATAATAGGGATAGAAGAAGAAGAAGAAGTACAGCTCAATTGCCCAGAAAATATATTTAATAAAATTATAAGAGAAAAGTTTCCCAACCTAAAGAAAGATATTCCTATGAAGGTTCAAGAAGAATACAGAACACCAATTAGACTGAATCAAAAAAAATTCCCCTCACCATATAATAATCAAAACACAAAACATACAGAATAAAGAAAGAATATTAAGAACTGCAAAGGAAAAAGGTCAAGTTACTTATAAAGGTAAACCTATCATTCTTACACCTGACTTCTCTATGGAAACCATGAAAGCCAGAGGGCCGTGGATAGATGTACTTAGAAACTAAGAAACCATGGATGCAAGCCCAGGCTACTATACCCAGCCAAGCTTTTGTTCACTATAAATGGAGAAAAAAATATTTTCTATGATAAAAACAAATTTAAACAATACATAGCCACAAATCCAGCCTTACAGAAAGTATTAGAAGGAAAATCACAAACCAAGGAGTCCAACAATGACCACAATAACTCAGACATCTAGTGACCTTGCACCAGCACAACTCGAAGAAGGGAAACCCACAAACTCTACTATCAAAAAAATGACTGGAGTTAACAACCACTAGTAATAATATCATTTAATATCAATGGACTCAACTCACCTATAAAAAGGCACAGGCTAAGAGATTGGATACGAAAGCAGGATCCAACATTCAGCCGTTTATAAGAAACACACCTCAACCATAAAGACAGACATCTGCTCAGAGTAAAGGGCTGGGAAAAGGCTTATCAAGCAAATAGACCTAAGAAACAAGCAGGTGTGCCCCTACTAATTTCTAACAATACTTCAAACTAAAATCAATCAGAAGAGATGGAGAGGGACATTTTATACGCATAACAGAAACAATTAATCAGGATGAAGTCTCAATCCTGAATATCTATGCTCCTAATATAAAAGCACCTATATATGTAAAAGAAACATGACTAGAACTCAAGGCAGACATCAAACCACACACACTAAGAGGAGCTAATACCTATACTCCTTAATGTATTTCACAATATACAAACAGAAGAGTCATTGCCAAATTCCTTTTACGAAGCTACAGTAACCCTGATACCAAAGCCACACAAAGACTCAACAAAGAAGGGAATTAGAGGCCAGTCTTACTCATGAACATTGACGCAAAAATCCTGAATAAAATACTGGCAAACTGAATCCAAGAACACATTAGAAAAATTATCCAAAATAGGCTTCATCCCAGATATACAGGGTTGGTTCAAAATATGAAAATCTATCAATGTAATCCACCATATAAATAAATTGAAAGAAAAAAACCATATGATCATTTCATTAGATACAGAAAAAGCACTTGACAAAATTCAACATCCCTTTATGATAAAAATCTTGGAGAGCTTAGGGATACAATGGTCATACCTAAATATAATGAAAGCTAAATTCAGCAAGCCAACAGCTAACATCAATTTAAATGGAGAGAAACTCAAAGCCATCCCACTAAAATCAGGAACAAGACAAGGCTGTCCACTCTCTCCATGCCTCTTCTATATAGTGATTGAAGTTCTAGCAATAGCAATAAGACAACATAAGGGGATCAAGGTGATTCAAATTGGAAAGGAAGAAGTTAAACTTTCATTATTTGCAGATGATATGATAGTATACATAAGCGACCCCAAAAACTCCACCAAAGAACGACTATAGCTGATAAACACATTTAGTAATATGGCAGGATACAAGATCAACTCCAAAAAATCAGTCGCCCTCTTATACACAAAGGATAAGGAAGCAGAGAGGGAGATCAGAGAAGCATCACCTTTCACGATAGCCAGAAATAGCATAAAATATCTTGGGGTAACTCTAACCAAGGAAATGAAAGATCTATTTGAAAAGAACTTTAAGTCTTTGAAGAAAGATATTGAAGAGGATACCAGAAACTGGAAGGATCTCTCTTGCTCTTGGATTGGGAGGATCAACACAGTAAAAATGGCAATTCTACCAAAGGCAATTTTTAGATTCAATGCAATCCCCATCAAGGTCCCATCAAAATTCTTCACTGACCTTGAGAGGACAATAATCAACTTTGTATGGAAAAAAACCCCAGAATAGCCAAAAACAATCTTGTACAATAAAGGAACTTCTGGAGGCATTATCATCCCTGACTTCAAACTCTATTACAGAGCTACAGTACTGAAAACAGCTTTGTATTGGCATAAAAACAGAGAAGTCGACCAATGGAATCGTATAGAAGACCCGGATTTTAACCCTCAACCCTATGTACACCTGATTTTCGATGAAGGAGCTAAAAGTATACAATGGAAGAAAGAAAGCATCTTCAACAAATGGTGCTGCCACAACTGGATGTCAACCTGTAGAAGAATAAAAATAGACCCATATCTATCACCATGCACAAAACTGAAGTCCAAATGGATCAAAGACCACAATATCAATCTGAACACACTGAACCTGATAGAAGAGAAAGTGGGAAGCACCCTACCACAGATGGGCACAGGAGATCGCTTCCTATGTATAACCCCAGCAGTACAGACATTAAGGACAACATTGAATAAATGGGACCTACTGACACAGAAGCTTCTGTAAAGCAAAGCACACTGCCACTAAGACAAAAAGGCAACCTACTGACTGCGAGAATATCTTTACCAACCCTGCAACAGACAAAGGTCTGATCTCCAAAATATATAAAGAACTCAAGAAACTAGACTTCAAAATGCTAATTAATGTAATTAAAAAATGGGGCACTGCACTGAACAGAGAATTC